>LDKF01001314.1:0-30526 GCA_001026735.1 Rotylenchulus reniformis
TCATCTCTCTAACACCTTATCGTGATTTGTATCTAAACAGGGATCGCAACTGTACTTACCTATTTCTTTTGTTTTCTACTAGGAGTCCCGATTTTAGGAAAATAAGATGTTCTTATTTCTATGATTTGTAGTTATTTTGACCCGATGTATTTATTATTTTTAATTTTTGTAAAAATTTTATTCAAAAAATCCGATTTTTTAAGGAAAAAGCTCTTATTTTCAAAATTTTCGGCCCAGTACTTATAAAAAGCGTTTATGCAAAATTTTATTCTCTATCTTCTAGTATTTTTATTTTTTCGAAATATTCTCGAAATACCGAAAAATATGGTTTTAAGGGGATATATCGAACTTTTTGTTCGATTTTCGAAAAAAATAAAAATATTAGAAGCTATAGCAAAGGCTTTTTATAATTTCGGCCTAGTAAGTCTTAATAAAGTTTTCGGCCAAACTGGCTCATTTGGCGGTTTTTTAACGTCACATATGGTGGTTTTTTAATGTCCTAGCACCAAAATTCCTGCTAATAAGAAATGTCATGTATGTAATTGCTAAAAAAACATGTTTTTATTTATTTAAGTTTTGCACTTTTAAAGGAGTACCTATAGTTAACCTCACAATCTTAAATTTTAGCCATGATGTCCTTATTTAGGGGCTTTGGGTATTGTGATCCCTGTATATAAATGAACCATGAGTTTTAGCCAAGTTATTTTCCAAAATTCTAGCTACTACTTTCTGTTTTAACCTGGTTTCCAGCTCGAAACCTATTTTAAATTACACAGAAAATTTTCTCGAACTCGCAAGAAAATGATGCTAATTAGCACCACCTATGTACATTATTATATAACTCATCTTAACAGAAATTAACAGAAGATTAAAACAAATTAGTACACACTTCAGTTAGTCTCTCATTAGTCTTTATTTAAAATTTAACTTTTTATTTGCTGAAAAAATTTATTTACTAACAATCATCAGATCAGAGCTTAGGAAAATATTTCCAACAAGTTGGAACATGGAATAATTTTTTATCATTTTTGACAGACAGACAAATCGCAAAATTTCTGTCTGGGATGTCCATTAAATTTTCATGTCTGTACATAAATTATGTTTGTTTAAATAAAATTCAGAATTTACAAGTAGTATATGTAATATAAGACGAGCGATAATGTATTCCGCATTGAAATTGTCTGGCCTTAAAGGCTGTCGTTGTCTGGCAAAATCTGAATATGTCTTCTTCCGCATTTTAAAATCGGCGTAAAAATCCTGTAGAAATCAAATTTTATTTTCGGCGCTATGATTTTATGACACGTAAACATTCCATGTTAAATTATTGTTGTTTGTTTCTTTTTCCTCATTTATCCACTTTTTATGTGCTCTTTTGCAAGAAGGAATTCGCTTCAAAAGATCGTAGGAAAGTCCATTTATCGAGAGACTATTTTAATTTTAGTTCCCCAATTTTTGCCATTTTTTTCATTTCAGGACTTTGCGATGGGCTGGTTGGATCTTTTTTTCATCCTAAATCCTTGTCCTCTTGGTGCCATTGTCCCTTTGATATGTTTTCTGCCAAATACACAAAGGGTTCCTTCCGCCGACCTCCAAACCACGACCATACCGCCTGGCCAGACCACGGACCCATCTCACCAATGCGGATGGCGTCCGAACAGCAAAATGAGCCTAAGTGACTCCGATTCTTCCGGGGGTTCTGGTGGTAGTGATTCGGTATATTATTATTATTATATATAATTATTAGTCTAACCAACTAATATATTCAGCAGAGAAAAAGATGATTTACATATAAATGACTATGCAAAAAATTTTCTTTTGGGAAGATAATTACTGACCCATATTATATTCTTAAAATATTGCAATTTTTGCCAGTTTATCATCTGTTTTAGCATCGTAGGAAACTGGAATAAGAATCATTATGATGTGTAAAAAAATTTAAATTTTGATACAAAGAAGAAAATCTTTAATGGTTATTTTGAATTTAGTAGAGGTATGCCGAAAGGTTATAAGAAATTAAAAATTGTAAATAATATATTGAATCTTATCGAACGAAAAAAAGGAAAAGTTTTGAAGGTTTTGGCCTTTTTATGCAATTTTTTAGCAAAATCGCTAATAAGTAACGTTTTTTTACATCCTTGAACCGTTCGATCATTTTAGTCTATTATTTTGTATGGAATATGTTTATTATTTGCATTATTTTGATGATATNGTAACTAGTATTTTTCAAATTTTAGAATTTTTTGGGAAATCGAGTATTTTCGCAAAAAACTAAAAATTCTCGGAAATTTGAAAAACTAAAAATGCCAAAGGATAGAAGATAGAGCATAAAATTCTGCGCAACTTGCAATTGAGAGTTTTGATTAATATTTTGCGGAAATGATATTGCACCCTAAAAACGTCTCCATAACCAAACATCTCCAAAGATAAGATCAAACCTGCTGGACCAAATCATATGTATAAAAAACTCATTAAAAATTAAATACAAATATATACTTAGTAAAAATAAAAAATATGATGCCGAAGGTGCTATCCTTCATCGCTTCAGTAAAAAGCTAAAAAATGGAAATTGAGAGCAAACTACATTTTTTGAATGTTTTTAAAAAATGAATTTACAAAGAAAAGTTGTTGGCGCCAAATATTGCACTTTTCTTAATTTTTTTTTTCATTTTTAAAGATTTTGGTGCTAGGTCATATATCAAAATGAGAGATATTAAAAAATATTAAATGGCTATTTCAGGAAAAAAACATCTTTTGGATCATGTGCAATATATTAGTTACAGAAATGGTGTTTTCATCCAAGAAATTTTTTATACACTCAGTTTGGTGCTTCTTTAAGATATTTTTAATTAATTTTTTTCTAAAATGAATTAACAATGAAAATTAATTTACTTTTATTAAAATTTTTCGGAATCGCCCATTTTGATGCTTTTTAAGTTTCGCCCATTTTATTATTGAGTTTTTTTTTGGATAAATGGCCCATTTATGTCTTTTGGAGATGTTTGTTTATGGCTGATGGCTGATACTTTTTTTATTTTGATGGATATTTAAGGAACGGCTCATTTTGATGGGGAAAAAATATTTTTTAATTCAATTAATAATTATTATAAATAGGACTTACCAAAGTTCACTGTTTAGGTATGGCACCGGGTTCATTGTTGGCAAACGATGGGTCTTGACAGCCGCCCATGTAGTGTACAATCACAAGACCAAACAACTCCATGGTCAACATACAATAGTCGAAGGTAAAATTACCCCTAGAGATAACCAGGGAAAATTTTTTTTTGGTTGACAATAAATTCTTTGGCGTCAGAAGATTCTGAAAAAAATAAAATAAAAGAAATTTATGAAATGAAATTTTAAAATACACAAGTTTTAATAAAATTGTCGGCGGCGTGGTGTAGCGGTCTATCACACAGGACACAAATCCTGGGACGTGGGTTCGAATCCCACCGCCGTGTCAGACATATACTCAAGCCCGTGGGTAGCACATCCCTTCATCAGCCATTAGCAGAGCGGCAAATGGTGTCAGGTTCCCGTACCGTACGGGGTATACTAACTGCATTCCCTAACAGACTATCCCCTCCCCTCCACTGTTAGTGACCGGGCTTCGCCTGTCCTTGTGGTTATAAGCCGTGGCAACCCAGAAATGGGGAATACCACCTGGCAAAAAAATAATAATTCTAAATAATTTTAAAATAATTTGTTTTATACCCGCTGTGTCAAGAGAATTCATTCTTCTCGTATTTTATTAGAAAATCTCAAGTAAAGTCATTAGCTTCCTATTAAAATATAAATGAGCTCTTCTTGTATTAATTTTCCAAATGTTATTTTCGCGAATTGGCCATTTAAGTACTTTTATCAAAATGTTTGGTAATGTTTATTCACAAATCAAAGGCAATTAGTCTCCAATGATTGTGAATATGTATATCATATTCATAAAGGTTAATGTTATTCAATAATAAATGTATGGAGTTGATTCATTGGGAGAAGAAAGGAAAACAAAATAGAAACAAAATTTTTGAGGCCTTACAGGGGAGATAAGATATCGAATGATTTTAATTAAGTAGAAAATGATTTCAGGGATGATTTCAGGAACGCGAAAGAGAACTTCACTAGATGGGTTGAGATTTTTGAGATTAAGGCAAATATTGTATAAGGTTTTCAGGCCGAAAATTTTAAGAGGCAATTCATACGAAAGCTAGGATGATTTGTTTTCCGAAGTACAGATCTAGTAAAATATTTTCGAACTCCCTCGATGTGACTTATGTCGTTTTATTTGAAGTTGATAAAGGTAAAATAAAGTTAATATAAAATAAGAATTTGATGAAATATAAATTTTAATAGGTTTTAAAAATCATTTAACAATTGTTTTCACATAGTTACTCCGCAATGGTCCATTTCGGTGGAGAAGACGATTTATCCTTCGAATGAAGCGTTGTATAATAAAGATTTGGTCTTGTTGGATGATATTGCACTTTTGAAACTCAATGCGCCATTGGACTACTCGTCGGAGCTGCAACCGTTGTGTCTGATGACGGAATTTGATGAACGACCGTACGCTATCGCGATGGAGGCAAGCGTAACAGAATTGAGAGAGCGCAAAGAGCGTGCCGAGGTGGTGGGATTCGGATGTACGGAAGTGCCGCCCAAAGACCGCAAAAAGGACACCCGACAGGTTTCCAATGTTGCATATCGTGGCCACATGCGCTTCATGGACCCGCTGGTCTGTGTGTGAACAAATCGGTGTTGGGACGTTAAAAAACCGCTCATGTTCCAGTCTGGCCGATAAGTTTTTTTGTTAGACTTGTTAGACAAAAAGTGTAAAAGGCAAAATTGCACAGAATTTTATGCTGATTCTTCGAAATTCGGCCAAAAATCCGAAATATCCCCTAAAAACCGATTTTTCGGTATGTCGGGAAAATTTCGAATTTTTTTTTTGAATTTTGAAAAATTAAAAATACCATTCAAATCAACATAAAATTCTGAACATGTTTGCTTCTTATACTTTTAGTCTAACAAGTCTAACAAAAAAGTTTTCGGTCAGACTGGAACATGTGGCGGTTTTTTTAACGTCCTAGCACCAACAAAGCTGTGAAATAATTTTTTCTTACCTAACTATTTTTTTCAGAAATGCATTACCGATTTTCCTTTTCCGGATGAAACATATATGGAAGCTCCAAAGAAGAAGGCCAGTTCGGAACATGACAGGATCTGTTTGTGGAACAACAAAGCTCTTACACAAAGCTGTGTCGAGAAGGGTGACAGTGGATCACCCGCCGTCTGGTGCCCGGTCTGTTTTTAATAACCTACGACAATTAAAGAAGAAAATGACCGGTTTTAAATATGTAGGGTATTAGAAGGTGAAGGACTTTTTAGTAACCTACGACAAGCTACTTTTCGTAGAAATTCTCAACATCCAGAAAAAAAGTTATTTATTTTTCTCCAGTCCTTCACCTTCTAATACCCTACATATTTAAAACCGGTCATTTTCTTCTTTAATTGGTTTGTTCTGATTATCAAGCCTTACAAATGTACTATGTCAATGTTCATTAAATTAGAAATGGATTAATTATTCTTAAAATTTTGTGGGACAAAAATCAAACAACAAATGCCATAATATCGCTCTTTTAAATGGAAGATTATTATCCTCCACTATACATTGATAAAAGGAGTTGTAGAATCCCTGGATTGGGACTCCCGGATCACACCATGCTACATAAACAGTGATGACAATGGAGTAATAGCTAATAGTATTTGTAAAATAATATAATATCCCCGATGACAAAATGAAACCTAGGAAAAATAACTATCCAGAAACATTAATTAAAAGCTGGAAGAGAAAAAATTGGATTAAAAAAAGTGTGTAAAATAACTATTGAAAAATATAAGCTATAAGCTTTTTAAAATTCTTTTTATAAAATAAAAGAAAATAATAATTTCATAAAAAGTTAATTTATTTTTTATTTTTACAATTTTCCAGCTTGTCAATTATATTTTTATTGATTTAAGAATATTTAAAAGATATTGGTGTACTTTTGGCTAACGACCTAGCACCATTATTTGTATTAAAAAACAAAAAATATTTTCAAGATTCTGAAAGAAAGGGAGGACCAAAACAATAAACAATTGATGCAACGGTGTGCCGCAGTCGGTTTATTGTCTACCGGCTCCGAAGAACTAATTAATCTTGCTGAAGGGAGAACGATACGGACTCCCGAAGAATACCTCCGAATATCTCGCCATTGCAAATGGATCGAACAAAACTCGGATGGTGAAGTGAAGTGTGTGCCACCTTTGGCAGAGGAAGGTACATTTAACCGTGCTTGGTCGTTTAAAAAAGTGACAAAACTCAAAGCGTTAAGTTTTTTATAAAGCTCTCTAGGCCAAATCTTCCAGCGATAAAGTTGGCAGAATTTTATACTCTATCTTCTGGTATTTTTTAGTTTTTCGAAACTCGAACGAAAGTTCAATATTTTTCCAAAATATCAAAAATATGGTTTTTCACGAAAATTTTAAATTTTTTATTCGAAATTCGAAAAACTATTAATACCAGAAACAACTTAGCACGCTTTGCAAAAAAGTTTTTGGNGACCTCGTTAGACCAAAAGGGGAGGGCAAAGGGGCAAGGGGAAGTATAAAAGGTAAAGTTGTGCAGATTTTATACTCTATCTTCTGATATTTTTGTCATTCAAATTTCCCTGAAAAAATTCGAGATGTTTCGAAAATATAGAAAAATAATGTTTTCCACGAAATTAAAATTTGAAAAACCAAAAATATCAGAAGATAGAGCATGAATTCTGCACAACTTTGCTTTGTATACCTTTGGTTTAACGAGGTCCAAAATAAAGTTTTCCCTGCAATTTTCCTTAATTGTCAAAATGTCCACTGTTGAATTGTCCGGATACGATTTTAATTACTTTTTGTTGTATATCTTTTTCCTAAATGGAATCTTTTATTTAGACAACTCTTTTAAGCCGATATGCCTAATGTTCTAAACTAGACTTATTTTTATATATTTCCCCTTAGGTCTGATGGATGAATTGAATAGGGATTCGTTTCTCCGAAATTATATGTTCCCGATGGCCGCCGCGGCATATGGGGACCCTCAAGCGATGCAGAGTTGCTTGGCCAAAGCCTTTACCAATTCAAAGGTACTTTAAAGATTAGCATAAATTAAACAACATAGAACAGTGGAAATTTTTTAAAATTTCTAGCATCAAAATTGAATTTTATGAAAAATTTGAAAATTTATAGGAGTCATAAAAATCGTTTTTTCGGGAATCTGAAAAATGGATGGAGCAATTTGGTAATAAGTTTCTGCATAAATTTAGCGTAGCTTAATTTTTAAGGTTAAACCTTTTTTGGATGTGATAATATTTTTAGTTTTTTGACGATAATATCTAAATGGTGTTCGATAACATACCACCATTTGGGGAACAGCATGCATAACAAATTATCTCATTCATAAAAACAAAAAAATACCATCAAAATCACCTGTTTGATCGATCTGAGATCAATATGTGATCAGAAAATTCGGGAAAATGATAACGATCAAATTACATATCTTGAATGATTAAAAATCCAAAATTTGTTAATGTAAGTTTTTTGTAAATACGGTAAAGGGTTGAAATTAAAATTTTTCCTTAAAATTAACTGATATTATACGTATCGAAATTCGTTAAAATTTATTTTTTTTAATATTTTATAAACCAATCGATAAAGCTAAGAGGTCAAAATTCGAACGTCACGTGGAAACTCCTTGGAAATTTTACCGATTTTAAATGCACGGTTCATATTCTCCAGCCTCGATTACCTTGGGCTAGGACGTTTAAAAAAAGTGCCAAAATGGAGCGTTAAAAAATGCCAAATGGAAAGTTTTGGCCGAAAACTTTTTTAAGACTTGCTAGGCCGAAAGTATAAAAAGCCATTTGTTCATAATTTTATGCTCTATCACTGGTATTTTTAATTTTTCCAAAATTCAAAGAAGTTCAAATTTTTGGCGAAACCCCATATTCTTCGATATTTTCGAATTCGGAACTTTTTTTGCTGAATTTTTGAGCATAAAATTCTGCACGATGGATTTAAGTATATTTTCGTTCTAGCAAGTCTTAAAAAAGTTTTCGGCCAAAACTTTTCATTTGGCATTTTTTAACGCCCCATTTTGGCATTTTTTTCGTCCAAAATTTTGCATATGGCACTTTTTTTAACGTCCTAGCATCGATTACCTATGCCCGAAATCGATTTTCTTTTTTTCTCTGCGTTTACAAATATACCTAGACGATTTACGTTTTTCCATACCTCGAGTCGACCTGCTTACAGAATATTTTTCGACACCAAATTCATGGGTTAGAGGAATTTTACAAGTTCATGTGAGGGTTTTAAATGAAAATCTGATATAATTGAACAGCTTACGGAACATTTTTAATATTTGCTAATCTGATGCAGAAGCAAGTGACCAATTTTGCACCTAACATCGGGCTGATTTTTAGAAAAACTAATCTTTCAACTAATAAATTACATTAAGTATATTGGTCGGGTGGTCGCGAAGCATAATGACTATGAGCTCAGCTGTTTAGTGGCATTAGCCCACACTCAACAAGCTATCATTGTGTCGTTCCGGTTAGTTCTCTTTTTCCTTTTTTTTGGGAATTTTTTCTCTGAACCAATTTTTCGCTCATTCACAGGGGCACCACTAACTTTAAGCAATTCATGGATCAAGTCTGGACTGGGATGACCATGGTCAATATCAAAGTTAATGGCAAAGAGTACGCAGAAAAGGTAATGAATGGCCCAATTTCTTTTAAGTTTATTACCGTACTTCCTGTATTAGGACCCCGGAGGGAGATCTATTACAGGGGGGGGGACTAATTGCAGGGGCCCAAACAAAAAGTTGGAGTCAGAACTATAGGAGGGTATTATTTTTCGACCCATTTTTTGAATGATGACGTGGACGCGAAATGTTTTCGTTCCGAAACTTAATCATATTAATAGATACGCATCTGTCATCCATCATCAGAATGGAGCCAAATGATAATAGCAATCGATGTTAACCGGTCATACATCACAATTTTCGACTGAAAAAGTTCTTGCACCAAAATACACCCTTAAAAACGAAGTCCTGGAAGAGAAATACACCTTAAAAATTTTAGCGAGGAATTAATTTGGAGCAAGATGAAAATGACTCGATAGCGACGATTCCAATTAATTTTGAAAAAAATATCAATTTTTATTTTTCCTTTAATCTAACAATTGATAATGTTATATAAACATACAATAATGTTATGATAAACATCAAATATATACAAATTTTGGTTAGGACCCCGGGGGTCCTAATGCAGGGGGAATTTATTTTTCAACCCAACTTCAGAGGGGGGGGGGTCTATTACAGGGAGGACTAAATGCCGGGAGGACTTAATACAGGAAATACGGTATATGTATATATTGATATCTAGGGGTATAAAAATAAATTAAACTTTTTATTAATGAATAATAAACCTAGAGAAGAATTAAGATATAGTTATATAATAGGTTAGGTAGTTGTGATTTTTTAATCTTTTTTAAATTTAATCCAAATCATAAGTGAATATTTAAATCGAAAATTAAATATTTTGATTTTTTCAATACCTTTTCTCATAACGTAAAATTTTAATGGTAATAATGATATATTCATGGTCAATCTCAAAGCAATATTAATAATTGATTTTGTTCTATTCGTAATGTACATACAACGCATGTTGTTGTACAATAAAAGATTATATATATATATTAATCACATTTTACCAACAGGTGGCTACACCGTTTGCGGATTTCTATGCCAAGTTGGAAGACAAATACATACCAGTGCTAAAGCAACGATTGAATAAATATCCACATTATCAAATTTGGGTGAGTGAACAATGATCATTGATAGATGATCACATCTGCCTAAAAATCCCTGATTTCAACAAATCTGAACTTTAACCTCCTCCCCTAATTTTGACCTAATTTTTTCCATCTCCAAATTCCGAAATAATGGATGGATTTTTGATTATTTTTTAATTTTTTTCAAATACTTTTTTCATGGTTTGCTTAGTTCACCGGCCATTCGCTGGGCGGAGCATTGGCCGCCATCGGCGCTTTTCAATTAGTGACCTCAATTGAAAATCCAAGAAAAGTCGTGTTGGCCACATTTGGACAGCCGAGAACTGGCGACGAAGCATTCACTTCGACACTTGGATCCAAGGTTTGGATGTATATCCAATAATGCATATATTAACATTTAAATAACATTTTGGAAAATCCTAACTTACCAAATAATTTTTTGCCATAAATAAAATTCAATAAAATTCAAGCAACCAAGGCTTACTACGGATAAATTATTGTTTAGATGTTTTAATAATAAATTAAATGCCTTCAAAATATTTTTTATAGATATCTTCCATTTTCCGCGTTATTCATGGTCGAGATAGCATCGTTCGAGTGCCATTCCACATCGAAGGCATGGGCGCGGACTTCCATCATGCCGGAGCGGAGGTTTGATGAATTCAATTAATATTTAAACTTCATTTTGATACTGCAAATAAATAATAATGTAATATTTTGTGCAATAATTTTTATGTTTTCAAGAACTAATTTACAGAAATTTTTTGACAATCCAATATATTGTAGAATTGGTATCAGATTTTCCGAGGATGGATTAGGCTACCAACAAATAATTTTCGAACAAGATACTATGTATTATTTTTTGTCCATTTCTTTCTTCTATCACAGGTGTTTTACGAGGGTGACATGTCAGAAACACATAGCAAACTTTGTTCGAGAGAAGACAGTGACAGTAACCAATGTGGCATCATGGAGAAGCATGGCACTATTGGGCAGGACATCATTGGTATAAAATATAAAAAAAAATTGCAACGCAAAACAATGAAATCCAATTACCATATAACCTGTATTATAACTCCCCTGCATTAGCCAAAAATTTGAATTTTTATATATGGAAAACAAAAAAATTTTCAAATTACAATGGAATCAGTATTTATTTTTATTTTGGTTGCCCCATGGCAGAAAAAGAAAATTTGTTGCCCAATGATTTTGTTCAAATATTTGAGACAAATTTTTTGGCCGAATTTCGTATCCAGAATCCCATTTTAGGGTGTGTTTTTATTCCAAGACCTCATTTTTTAGGGGTGTATTTTGGTTCCGAACCTCATTTTTGGGGATGTATGTTGGTTCAGAACCTCATTTTTAATTAATTGCATAATATTATTAATGATTTTGGCGTTTGAAAAAGCCTTACAGCTGAGTTTCTTATTTTGACCCAAGAAATTGCCCTAATTTTTAGGTGGTTTTGGAGGCCACATATTTGTCTTGTTTGGATTTTCTGAATTTTTTCTTTTTTGCACTGTAAAAGAAGGTCCTTTGGGCTATCCTTTTTCTTGATTTTATATTCCATTTTTGCGGAATAGTTAAGTTAGAGGCCATAGAAAACATATGGTAAAATTTCAGTTTTGGGTATATTGCGCAAAAAATCACAACTTTTTTGAAACTTGGGAATCGTATTCTTTTTATAGCAAAGATAGAAGAGGAAATTTTGTTCTACAAAAAAAAGATCACTTGATGGCTAAATATATCACTTGATGGCTAAATATAAAAGTTATGAATTTTTTAAAATATTTATATGAATAGGCTTCAGAACTTAGTTTACACCCTAAGTAGAATTACAAATGTTTTCGATCTGGTATTTTCATAATTCTCAAAATTTTCTTATTTTTCAAAATTTGAATTTTTTGCCACTGAAAATTGATTATTGGCTGATCAATAAGAACTGCTTTGATATTCAATTCAGGCCAAAAAGAAATTACAAAGTATGCTTTGGACACCTTAAAGAGCTTTTTCGACAAAGCGATTGATGAGGACAAAGAAGATGGAACTTCAGCATCAACATCAAAATCCGACAAAAAAGGTGGCGAAGGCAGTATGAATTTGATGGGATTCGCTTCTACATACTTTTTGTAAGGGCTTTTTCTATTAGAATTTTCCCAAAAAATATTGTTAAAATCAATCAATTCGCAAACTTGTATTAATTATGACAACAATATTTTCTCTTCAAAAAATGATGCCGATTAATTTTTTATATCTTCAAAATTTTATCATTTAGGTATTCTAATTTAAATAATTTGCAGTTACGTGGATCACGTTAATTATTACGGCAAAAGAGTCTCGACGTATGGCAAAGCTGGATGCGTTCACAGTGATTAATTGACGGAAAAATAATGATTTTAAGGTGATTTGCTAAATTTTAATGGCTGATTATTTTAAGTTTGATATTACTTAGTTACCAACTAATTCTTTTACACCATTCACCAATCCTTAACGGAAAATTTGTCAAAAATTGCAACTTTTTGCTTTCATAACATCCTAAGGACAATTCATGTTTATAAAAAAAGTATCTAGACAATTGACAACTAGCTGAAGAAAAAAGAATCCTAGAGTTTGTATAAATTGGTGGATTGATTTTTGACACGTTTTTTTTTGTTACATTTTAAAGTTACCTATTTTTTGCTTCCTATTCCTACTATATGATCACACTAATTATTCTACCAATCTGATCATATCAATACCATCCATGAATCATGAATAGGTAAACTAATTTGTCATTTTCTCTTGCATAAATAAATAATACTTTTTTTAATTTCCAAAACTTCTACGATTTTAAATAAATTTGAATTCGTCAAAGTGAAGGAAGGACTTTATATTTATCTTAAAAAAGTATTTTCACACATTTTAAAATAATCAACATTGTATCATAGATCTTTTTAAGCCATAAATCACAAAAAATTACAATATCTCTTTTTTGTCAATTTTTGTTGATGCCATCAGCACTTTCTTCAAACTCGGCAGCGAGGTACAGTTTCTTTTCCATCTAATCGCTAGAAAAGAAAAAATTGCTTAAAAGAATTAAAACAAATTTTTGAAAAGAAATTAAATATATTTAATATTTTGTTTATTTACAATCAATTCAGTGTAAGCGCCAATAGGACATTTTGGAGGTTTTTTGCAGGGAATGCATAATTGGTACCAAGAACCCTGTTCGTCCCTTAAAAATATTATAAATATTATTTTAATATTTCAAATATTTTACGTATCCAAGCAGTTCATCCATCCTTGTATAGATAAAAATTTTGGTGGAACTTCGAGAGGAGGGTCAGCATTGGCATCATTTTCATTTATGAGGTAGCACAACACAATAAGCAATGCCAAAAAGTATTTTCCAGTGAAGTTCATGGTTAATTTTTTTTCTGAAAAATTAGAATAGTTTTTTTATTTAAAGCGAATCTTATTAATGACAAGAAAATCAAATGATTATTTTGTTTAGTTTGGAAAATTTTTTGTAATTTTTTGCGAGATTTTATAATAAAAAATATATTTTATATTAATTTTAAAATCAAATAACAAATATTCTGCGAATAAAATTTATTTCCTTGGAAATTAATATTTGAATTTT
This sequence comes from Rotylenchulus reniformis, assembly GCA_001026735.1. Classification (NCBI taxonomy): domain Eukaryota; kingdom Metazoa; phylum Nematoda; class Chromadorea; order Rhabditida; family Hoplolaimidae; genus Rotylenchulus; species Rotylenchulus reniformis. The sequence goes on from LDKF01001314.1 coordinate 13,484, forward strand.
TCTAAATAGAATATTAACCAAAAATGAAAATATATTTAAAATAATGAGGGTTTTAACATCTTGATATTGATATTTATGTATTGAATAAAAATCACGAAAGAATTACGACAATTGAAATTTTTTATTCGTTTTTAATGTTTAGTCATCAAATGGCAATAAAAGAATAATAGAGGAAATGAATAGGGAAAACTAATGAATTTTTTTTCAACAATTAAATTCATCACAACATGACTGCCCACTCTAACTAAGAAAAGTTGAGGAGTAATGTTCAAAGAGGAAAAATCAAAAGAAGAACATGCGATCAATTTCACAAGATTCGATTTATTATCTATTTTTTAAGGTAAGGAATAAGCAATAAATTATTATATATTTTAAAAGTAGGTGATTTTAATAGACCTTATAAATATCATAGAATCTTATATTCCATTTTATTAGGAAGTTTGTTAAATAAACATTAATCTTAATGAAAAAATTTCTATAAAATCTTAAAAATTGAAAATTACCTTTTATAAAAATTCAAAATTACCGTATTCTCTCTACCTCTAAAATAAGAAACCCCTTCAGAGGGTTTGAAAAATTAAGATACCTCTCTAAAATAAGACCCTATTTTCCTTTACTTTTTTAACGACAAATAATCATACAACCAAGGTATAAGATGGAAGGAATTCCCTGTCATATTCATAGTTAACTTTTTATCAATTTTTCTTTTTTTATAAAATCCGTGACGGGGCGGTGCTATGTCGTTAGTAAAAAAGTGCCAATGTGGGCGTTAGTAAAAAAGTGCCAATGTGGGCGTTAGTAAAAAAGTGCCAATGTGGGCGTTAGTAAAAAAGTGCCAATGTGGGCGTTAGTAAAAAAGTGCCAATGTGGGCGAACAAAAGGGAAGATCAGCTATAAGTGGATACTACGAAATGACTAAGGACAAAACGACTATGTAATGACTAAAATAACAATAAAAAAATAAAAATAATTAAAAAATAATTAATAATAATAAAATTAAAAATGTAAATAAAATAATTATAAATAAAAAATCAATAAAACTTAACTAAATTGTAAAAAATATTTGAAATAAATTTTGTTGGGTACTTGGGAAGGATCCAAATTGTCCCTTGGCATATTGACTGTTTGTTCCCTTCCATATGATCTTTGATCCCAAGCCATCCATCCTTCCTCCCATTGATCATCCCCCACAATCACAATCACGCTTAGGTCGGTTTGACAGTGGTTGGTGAGGTATTTCCGGACATGGCTGAACACGCGGAGCACACTGCTCATCTAGCTCGATCGGAAGGCGCTTCCGAAGCTGATTGGCATGACGATAGACATCTCGTCCAAGCGAAGGAACCGAGACCCTATAGGTCGGCGACTTACATACTCGCTCGATGATGGTGCCAGGCAACCAGGCATCTTGTTAAAGCGATAGTTCAGTAAGTATACCGACTCTCCCGTGTTGAACACCACCGGCGATGCGCCGTGCTTCTTATCAAATTGTCGTGACATCGCCTGGATGTTCGACTTCCTCGCAGAAGCATGGGTGTTCGTTGCCGGATCAGTGGAAGGATGGACGAGCGATAGCGTTGTGCGAAGACGGCGATATTTATCAGAATATTTAATAATATTTGCGAGGAAATCGGTCAGGGAATATCTTTAAGGACGGAATATTGAAAGTGATTATGGAGGATGATCAATGGGAGGAAGGATGGATGGCTTGGGATCAAAGATCATATGGAAGGGAACAAACAGTCAATATGCCAAGGGACAATTTGGATCCTACCCAAGTACCCAACAAAATTTATTTCAAATATTTTTTACAATTTAGTTAAGTTTTATTGATTTTTTATTTATAATTATTTTATTTACATTTTTAATTTTATTATTATTAATTATTTTTTAATTATTTTTATTTTTTTATTGTTATTTTAGTCATTACATAGTCGTTTTGTCCTTAGTCATTTCGTAGTATCCACTTATAGCTGATCTTCCCTTTTGTTCGCCCACATTGGCACTTTTTTACTAACGCCCACATTGGCACTTTTTTACTAACGCCCACATTGGCACTTTTTTACTAACGCCCACATTGGCACTTTTTTACTAACGCCCACATTGGCACTTTTTTACTAATGACTCAGCACGTGACGGGGCGGACCCGCATATTGCGCGGGTCCTAAAACTGGGCCTCAAAAAAACCGGATCAAATTTGATACTTTATTGATACACAGACCAAATTTTGATATTTTAAAAAATAAAATAAAAATTTTAAGATTTATTTACATTTTGAAAAAGAAAATTTATAACATAATGCAATTAACATCTTAATTTTCTTGTAGGTCCGATTTGCCAAATAATATTTTCGTTTTTAGGTATTTTTAAATCTGTAAATTGCTGGGAAAACGAAAGATTTGATTAAGAATAGAGAATGAAATACATATAAACAAAAATCATTTTATTATTGAGTGAAGAATCTTTGAAATTGTAAAGCTAATTTTCCCAGAAGCTTTGAAATTAAAAAACATTCAACAAATTGTTTTCGAATATTTTTCAACAAAAAAAATTCTTGTTAATTTTCCATAAAAAATTGCTATAAATTTTACGCTAGAATATGAGCCCTTTAGATGGAGTTCGAAATAAATAAGATAATTCTGTAAAATAAGACACCCCTCTAAATAAGATAGATACCTCTTTGAGGGGTTAAAAAAGGACAGTGTCTTATTTTAGAGAGAATACGGTATGGAAACTCTGATGAGAGTTAACCGGATTTAATCATGAAGAATTTATATTTGACCATTAAATTAATCGCTTGTAATTTTTCTAACCATCCAATTCGCAAAAAATTTATTCATCAAATATAAAATAATTTGTTGATCGTTCACATTAAACCCTATCAGCTTTTTTGATATTTTCACATCATTTAATGATGAAACATTTTTTCTGCATCACTCTTGGCAAACAGAGATACCATCCTTGCCGTCCAAATTCTAAATTATCAATTATATTGCTTGAGTTTTTCCTGAGATCACATCAATTTTTATTTTTTTAAACAATGAGTATAAAATTTTAATTAAAATCACTTTCAACTTGGTCCAGCAATCCGAAGAGCATTTTGAAGGCTTCTGGCTCGCAAGGCAATGTGAGTCCCAGGTTCCCTCATTCTTGCTGAAAATGGATTTTTTACTTTTATAAATTTTCTTTTTTCTTAGTAAATTTACATTTGTACGCAGTCCTTCCACCCTGATACACTCAAGTAAGCCGGCTTTTGGGCCCCTCCTCCCCCATTTGAGTCCTTTTGAGCCGCAACTATTCCAATCAGCAGAATAACAAAGATGGAAAATATTTGTAAACAATGCATTTTCCAAAATATTTAATGTGAATACTAGTTTATTAAATAAATCTTAATAAAATAATGGTATAATAAACTTATGGTGGGTAGTTAGATCCTTATTTTGTACAAAAATTGGCGTTTTTCATCACACTCTCCTAGAACAGTTTTCTATACTGAATCATTCCTTAAGCATAATATAAAACTTAAAGGGCCATAAAAATTAATTCCATTCGATATTCTTATAAGCCCTATTATCATTTCTCACTAAAACACGACCAAATTTTGCTAGCGTACTTCCAATTCGATTTTAATTGAATTTTCATTTTTTAATATTATTATTCGTCGTAAAATAATCTGCAAATTTCTTATATCTAGGAGACATTTTAGCTTAAAACCCGTAAAAGTTTCGAAAATATTGAACATTGAGAGAGGAATGATAAAAAAACCGTGACAATATTTATGAAACAAAAATCCAATAAGTTCAACCGAATTTCATAAAAAAATATTTGACAAAAAAATAAATAATAGTTAATTTTGATATTTTTAAAATTGATTTGGTTGATGTCTAGGAAAGGGATAAATTTAATGTTCTGCGCGCCATTTTAGTGTGGCTGTTTCTGTGTGGAGACTATAAAATTGCTTATAACTCAGCTTAAACTTTCTTTCTGTGTGGAGTCTATAGAAAAACTTAACCTAGAAAAACGAATTTGGTATCAAAATATAGGCCTAAATGTCTGCTATAAAATTGCAAAAGAGACTATCCGGATTGGCCAAGCACAAAGTAAATTATGGCCATATCTTTGGCCAAAATCACGATTCTTTGTCTTAATTTGGCCATAACTTACTTTGTGCCTGGCCAATCCGGATAGTCTCTTTTGTAATTTTATAGCAGACATTTAGATCTAGCTTTTGATGCCAAACTCTTTTTTTCTAGGTTGCGCTTAAGCTGAGTTATAGTCTCCACACAGAAACGGCCACACTGAAACGTCCCCACCCCCCTACCGGTTCTGTGATGGTTTAAAGGTTTTTACTATCTTTACGTTAAAATTTTTTTATCGAATAAATGTTAAAAATTTAATGTTTGTTAAGATTAAATAACATTTTCGAACACGTGAATAATAGCCATTTTCAACATCAGATTACTTACATAACATTTGTCCACAATGAATAAGCGATTTTTTGATCAACATTGTACGAACAAAAAAGACCAAAAATCCCTACAAAGAACAATAGTTAAAAAATATGTTTTCAAAGCTCAAAAAATAATATTGGTTTTATTACAAGGCATTAGAAAATAGATTTATATTTTTACATACCAACTATTATGAAAAAAATAAAAAATATATTCAACGAAGATTAAAGGTTAAATTCGAATGTGCTCATTTATAATTATAAATGAATAATAATTTTAAATATTTTTAATTTTCTATATTATATGATCTGACCATTAAGTGATGACCATTGAAAAACAATCTTTCTTTATGTTAAATTATAGATTATTTTGTCAACTTTTTCATATTAAGAATTTTCTTTAAATTAATATTAAGGTATGATGGAAAAATAAAAAACTATCTTATGATGTCTATATTAATTTATAAAAATTCAATTATGAATCCTAAATTAAATATATGTTTAAGCATTCACCAAATAATTTATTCTTCACAAATATCTATCACATTTTGTGTTATGTATCTAGTCTTTTATCACAATTTTTGTTTCCCTTTCTCTCCAGGCCTAACATCTGGGGATTGCATCTTTGCCGTCCAAATCCTAAAATGAAGATTTTTTAAATTAAAATTAGAATTCTTGGAGTCAAATTAAAAGTTTTTGTTATAACACAAATATAAACTTTCTAGTAATATATTTATGTTACTTGTTAGATTAGTTTTAAAAGTTATAAAGGGATTAATATTAAATACCGGGGTGTCCCAAATTTCGCAGCTTTTTTGGGTTTTCCGAATTATTTCAGGAAATTCAACAGAAAATATATAAAAATTTGCTTTCAAATGAAAGTTGAAGTTTCTAGGTAGAAGAAATTGCAATTTTAATTAAACAAATATTAGCCAAAAAATGTTAAGAAAAATAAAAATTTATCTCCAACTGGTTCCAGGAACTCGAAGAGCATCTTGGAGGTTTGCGGCTTGGAAGGCAATTTGAGTCCGATGTTCCTTCATCCAAGCTGAAAAAAGAGATTTTATTTTTATAAAATTTGTTTAAAAAATTACATCAGAACGCATTCTTTCCATCCTCTCACACGCAAATGAGCTGGCTGTGGAATCCCTACCTGACCCGAAGTTGTTGCAGTCAGAATAAGAAAGATGGTCAAGAATTTTAAAGAACACATTTTTGCAAAAAATTTAAAATAAATTATTTATGAAATTTCATGAAATGGTCTCAATAAATGATCAAAAAATTTTCTTTTTTTTGTACTGCCAGAGCAGAATTTTGGTTATTATGATTCTAAAAATAAAATTATTTTTTAATATGTTGAAAATTCGAAAAAACCAGAAAAAAACTCTAACCAGAAATATATTTAGAGAATGAAACTTTGAAATGAAAAATAAAAAAAGATCCAGATCAGGAATCAATGTCTTTAACTATTTTTACAATCATAAAAATAATATAGGAATTGGTAATATTCAATTAGGAATTGGTAATATTCAATTAACATTAAATTTTTGTGGAGTTTAAATAGACATTTCCGAAATGAGACTACACAGCTATTTATCACCAAATGAATAAGCAATTTTTTGATCAACATTGTGCGAAAAAAGGACCAAAAACCAATAACACAAGAAACCATATATTTTTCAAATGTCAAATTTCAAAAAATTAATACTATCGCAGTCTTTTTACATGGTTTGTTTCCTTTATCATACAGTATATGACCATTTAATAAGCAAAAAAATTTTCACTAAGAAACGACTAGCAACCTGTTGCTTCGGTTCATTTTATTCGAATTATAATTTAATCAAGCAAAGAAATTATGATAAATTTGAAAAAGAACACAACTCCTTAAGTAATAAGCATTAACATGAAAGTATTAAAAACTTACATATTTTCTTTATTTATTTAGCAAAATTTAAAATCCACCTGAAAAAATAACTAAAATAAAAATCTTTTTCACTCTGGCAAAAAATTTAAGATATTTATAGTGGGTTTAAAATAACAATTCTATGGTAAAGCATCAGTCCCACTGGGATTTCAACTGTTTGAAATAGATCTCGGCTTGTCTCTCCAAATCTGAGTTTGCTGGCACAACGGCATTTGAGGTGCCAAAAAGATTCTTTCCATTACTAAACAGCGGCTGGCTCTTATTGACGAGAAAACGGCGGTAATAAATCAGCGCCAAGGTTGAATAGAATATCGGGATCTGAATAAATTCATTATTTCTTTAAATTATAAAAAATAATTATTGTTTATAACCTTTGAATATTACATTTTCTATTGGATGTAAAGAATAAATAAATAAATTATGTTAATGAAAAAATAAATGTTTTCGGAGATAAAAATGGAAATCAAAAATGGACAAAAAAATATTTACAGATATATGAATTATACTTAGAACAAGAATATTTTAAAAATAGATTTTTCTAGATTCACTTCAGTGATGTAGTGTTCCTAAATAAGACAATTTTGATAATTGCAATGGAGGTGTAATAATTTTTTAAATAAAATTTTAAATTCATTTTAAATAAAATTTTAAATTCAATGATATTATTGCATAAAATAATAATAATAAATTTAAATTGATCAAAAATTCAACCAAAAAAATAATTAGAATCTATACTATTCATCTCAATTTTCCAAAATTTTTTAAATAAAACTCACACAAACTATCAGATCATAGTGGGCCATGAACACATCGATACTCATCAGCTGTGGATTTTGCTCGTTGAGTGTACGGAGCATAACGATGAGTGAAATATGGAGAGTGAGGAAGATGAAGTAGGCCAGATCCAAAGGAAAAATCAAGGCCATTGTCTGCAAATTTTCACGGAGCTGGAAGTTTTTGCTGAGACTATATTCTACTACAGTATCCCCGTCCTTCGACAAAGGGGATGGTTGAAGTGGTTTGGAAGAGTAGCCCTTGGCAATATTGTTGAATCGGTGGCTAAATATTATGTTTTATGTGAACTAAATTAACAGTTTAAAATTATTTTTAATGACAGAGATTTTGGAAATTCCAAGGTAGTTTTTAGATGCATCTCGGACCGATTTCGGATCCAGGAATCAATAGAAGTGCGGGCTGGGTGTGGTCGCAGCTCCAATTTTTGATCAATTAATTGTTACTTCTATATTACAATTTGCTTCAAATGTAATACAAACTTAACATTTATGATTCAGACCGGATGACCCATAGAGATCCGGGAATTTAGTCCGAATTTTCACCGAGACTCTTAACCGTGATATATATCTGATCTGCCTAATTCAAATTAGTAATGCATATACATATCTGAGAGGTGTAATTATTTATTTAGGGGAGAGATCAATATGTAAGATTATCTAATAAAACAAGATGTTAGTAATAATCTTGATTATGAAGATGGCTAACAAGGAAGTTTTCAGCATAATATATAATGAATTTTAGGATCAAAACTTAGATTTTTTTATAATAAGTTGATTTTTCATGCCTTATGTTGTCGCGAGTTCGGTTGAGTCTCAACAGCAAGTAACTTCCAGCTGCTGTGATCAACACTACGGCCAATTGGGCATAATACAGGACAATCAGCAGGACAGCGTTGTATTTGTTGGTGAAAGTGATCGCGGGAAAACTTTTGTCCAGCGAAAACCCATTTTCGAGCAGTTCAGTGTAGGTCAGATAGCCGCAAAAACAAATCGTGAAGGTGTACTTAAAGGAGTGGGATAAAATGCATGGCTATCTATTTATTACATAATTTATAATCATCATAGGCCATAAAACTGATTATTAGATTACATTTAAGAGTTTAAAATTAAACAATAAATGAGCTCTTCTTCCACTTAATTAGAAGTACTTATGTATTATGTCCGTTTTATAATGGTATTTTATAGGTTTAGGCAAATTTCCAGGCTAATAAGCTGAATTTGTTTACGAAATTGCCAATATGATCTTGCATTATCTATTTCGGAATTTAATCGTGGTAAATATATAGATATAGATGCTCATTTTTGGCTCATTTTTTCATTTTTTCATTTTTTATTTTTAAGAAATCCACTATATCAAATCTTGGCCCCCTTGATTATAAATTTCGGCAAATTTTGATTTTTCTCGATTTTTTAGATAATGATTCTTCTTTCTTCTTCTATACTCAACTATTACTAATAGAACATGTGACTATATTACTAATAGAACATTAATAGTCACTTTTTCTAGAATCATAGCCCAAAATCTACAAAATCATTTAACAGATAGTTCGCATGTATAATCATACAATGTTCATACAATTGGTCATCTACTTTACTATGATGTCTTGATCAAATTATTTTGTATTTTACTGACTTTTGTCAGTCTTTCTTCTGCTTATTTTTGTATTTTATTCTTTTACCACAATTGTGAGTACGGTAACACCAAAGCGGATGCCCTCAAATTCGTAGTTATGCGCGAGAAGAGTGGCCCGAATTCGCTCGATAATCGCGACAAAATGGAGCAGTGGAATGGTCACCACATATGCGTAGGCGATCACCTTGGAAACGATGATGAACCACAACGGGGTGAGCATCTGGCAGGGCTCGTCATGGTAGACCACCGAGAGGTACTGAGATGGGGGAATTTGATGTGTTAGCATCCATTGTATGGGTTGTTTACAAAAATGATTTTTTTAGTAAAAAAAAATATTTTAAAAATCTTTGAAAAAATGAACAAAATTCGGTTTATATTTTTATGGAATTGCGAAAAAAATTAATAAATTGGAGAGATTGATCAATATGGACTTTTGGTACAAGTTAACTTATAATTTTGCAAACGCTAAGTTTTTGAAATTTCGAGTTCTTGACAGGTTCTCAAGTTCTTTGTCAGAATCTTTTAATGATGCTTTCATGGACGGTTGTTTTAAATAGGAAATTTAAAATGAGCTAAAATTTTATATTACTTAGATTGGAAACTAATGTAAGTTCTGATCTCTGATCACTTCTCGTTAATTCCCCAAAAAATAATTAGAAAATCAAATTAATAAAATAAATCCATCCAATATCCATCAATATTATCCATAACATATTGCCATTATTAGAGACCGGATTTTTAGCCTGTAAACTATTTTTTATTTTCATTTATTTAACGAAATATGCACGAAAAACATGTTTTTAGATGGCTTTGAAGCATTTTAAAGATGTTTTTTTAAAAACTATAAAAACTATCTTGGACCTTTTTTGGGCCAAAATTCCTTCATAAAAATGCGATAAAAATGGGATAAAAAACTATTTTGGCCCTTTTTGGCCTTTAGCAACTATTTGGGGTAAAAACTAAAATAGTTAATTATTTTTGGATTTTCAATTAAAAATCCGGTCCCTAGCCATTATTTATGCAAAAGAAAAAGGAAGGGCGGATGTTAATTTTAGGTCTACTTGCGCAAAAATCATACTTTTTTAAATTGCAATATAAATTGATTTTTCTTGCACAAATAATGGCTAATTATAATAGACATTTTTGGATACAAAGTAAAAAAAGAGCAAGAGGATTGATGACAAAATAACGGTTCTTATTTTTTAAATGAATATATGATGAGTGCTCACTCAATCGGTCAGAATTTTTATTAAGCACAAAAATAAATTGTTTAATTATTTACCAGGTATCGAAATTCAGTCAGGAAATTGCAGAAAGGAGCAACAATGCAATCCATCAACACAATATTCAAATAGATTAACTAAAAATAATAAATAATAAATTCATTGATTAAAAATAAATCCTTAAAAACCTTTAAATTTCCATGCAGAGTGATCCTCTTGACCCGATATTGGATTGACAAAGGGATTATTTGGACAAATGAGCCGAGGTTGAACAGAATCAGGGCAATCCGACAGAATTGGGAATAGGGATTTAGGACAATGGCGGCGGCGAGTTTGCAGTCCGATGGAACATCGGCAAAATTCGGCGAATTTGTCGAATTCATTTTATTTTCAGAATTAATGATTTTTCAATCTAATGAAGTCTTTTTCTAAGAGATAAATTATTTTTTGGATTAATTTATTAGAATTGTTTATTTTTGGAGACAACCAATGCACCTATTCCTTATATAAGACGATAAGCTGGATTGGAGCGAATACCTGCAAGTTGGCTAACTAAAATTGTAATGAAAATTACGAATCCCTTTTAAACGAGCGAAATTTTGGTACATTTTTCAAACATTTGGTACATTTTTTCATTTTTCATTTTTTCATTTTTCAGTTTTTAGCCAAGATCAATTTTTGCATGTAAAATGGATGGCAAAACTCTTATTCGGAAGGTGGATGGTCACGCAAGTCTCGACGATGTTTTCTTTTTCTCTCGTAATACTACAGCAAAAAAGCAACTTTCATAATAAAAAATCAAAAATTCGATGATTTGTGAATTATTTTATTTAATTTAATCATAGAATAGGTTGAAGGATAGAAAAAAACATGTAAGAAAAATATTTGTTCGACTTTGCGAATTCCGTTCAAAAAATTATTCTTTCTTCTCAAAAATGCCCGAATGAAGCGCAGAATTTAAAAACGACGATTTTAATCACTGAAAAAAAGGGATTGCCTGGGTCAGTAGGGATTTACGCCACTTAAAAATTTTTAATTACAAAAAACATTAGAAGCTTGTAGATCTTGCAATAACATGGGGAGGTGATACCAGTTGTTTGGTTTTATTGACGAGAATGAACCTTCACCCTTCTCAATAAATTTGAGAAATTTTCGTAATCACTACAGAATTGAAAAAACCAAACAATGAAGTTATTCTCCCTTTTACTAGCGAAATTTTCCGAAAGTTCCCATTGGCGCAAGTTTTGTGACATTACTTATTTATTACCTATATAATTAAATAAAATTCCCACTGGCGAAACTTTCGGCCTCATTGGCCAAGTCTCAATGCGAGAATTGTAACTTCGTAAAGAAAGATAAATTGATATCAAAATTTGGATAATCTCGAGAATTTATATCGGCTATTCTCGGTATTAATATTAACCATACATGGGCAGATGTTTGGAGAAAAAAAGACATAAATTAGATTTAATTGATCTTTAGCAACTTTGCGGCTGATGAGCTTATTTTATGCATTTTTCACTTCCATCAATTGCTTTATTGGTACCCATAAGTTATGGCCTGTAACAAATGATTATTAGCCGGAATACAAAATCATCACTTGTATCTGGCCATAACTTTTTTTTCTACTTGGCCAATCCAGATGATATCTTTTGCAATTTTATAGCAGACATTTAGACGGCTACAGGTCACTAGACCCCAGCAGGACCTTAGACCCCAACGGCCGAAAACTTTTTATTTTTTTTTGGCCTAGTAAACCGTTTTTTGTCCAATTTCAATGTAAGTGACGGTCTTAACGATCCGAAAACTAATTTATGTAGTTGACATTTTTACATGTATACTATAAATCATAAATCAGATTAATCTGTTTGGTGGAATGTTCTTGGATTCATCTTTATGGGCTTTATAGATTATGTTCGCATGCCGATGTAATCATTCAATGTCTGACGGCCCACATTTTTCAGGAGCTGGTCAAGGTTAGCTCGTTCTGAAGGGTCTGCCACGAAGATTTTCTGCAAAAATCAAAATTGATCTTGACAATTTTTGAATACGAATTTGAAAAATAGAGTGTTTTCTTTCTGATTAATCCGTTTTGGAGATCTAATTTCTAAAATCTAATGAATCTAAACAGAATCTAAATAAAAGCGATTTGGATCTTCTTTAATCAATCGAATTTTTATTGAATGATTTAGGCGGATATTGAATATGATTTAAAAACCGCTAAATACAAAAAAAATAAAACATCTACTTTTTAAGAGTTTATTAGGACAAAATTATAAAAACAATATACAGCATTTTAATTTTTAATTTTTCTGCTTTCTGTGAAAATTTTTGCTAAATTTTCAGACTCTTTTCAAAAAATCGAAAATTTTCAAGTAAATAATCAAAAATGGAATTTAAAATATGCATAAGTGATAAAACCTTTAGTTTATTTTTTAGAATTGACTTTGGCAGTTGGTTGTTTAAAGCCCTGGCACCGGAGTACCATCATAACCCTCTCAATTTCCGAGTTTCTTATCCCTTAATTAAGTTCGTAAGGCAATGAAACTGGGCTGAAAATCGCAGCAAAATACGATTTTTCCATCTAAAATATGCTCTCCCTTCTGTGGTGCTTTGATGTCACATTTACCGTGAGAAGGTCGAATATGACGGGGAAATGTTTGCGCAGCTTCTTCATGTGCATGCCCAACTTGATGTTCCTGCCCTCCACATTCATTCTTTCCCTTCGACCCCGGAAATGAACGAACTCTTTGATTTTCAGGGCATAGGATAGGCCTTCCTTTAGCATGTCGCCCACCCATTCGCTGCGCAAGTCCATGAACAACTCAATTGGGTTCCTTTTCTACTTTGGATTCAGTTGGGGTGTATAAGCAAGAAGTTCCAGAACCAACATACCCAGGGACCACACATCCGATTTGGGAGTTATTCTGGCGAGTTGGTCTTTCTTAAAAGACGAGTCCTCAATGATATATTTAACAAAACATAGTTACCTATTAGGCAAGTACTGGCCCTTGTATACAATTTAGAATAACTACATTAAACTTCTTATCCAAGGGCCATGCTCGGAACCATTTTATGCATAAACCACACGAAATAAATTATTTAGAGGCCTTAAAAATACGTCAAAAATTATCTAATAACTTAATTTTAATCCATTATCAGTTTTGCCTTATTTTGATTGAATCTTATCATATCTGACTTAGACTAGCGGTAACTTCGCTATGAATTTTCTTATCAGTTGTCTTTTCCAAGAAAAAAAGAAGAAAAGATCTGCTTTCACCTTTGCCCATTATGTACCATGGCCCATACTTCTAGATCCTTACCATGGTTCTGTGTTTTTTCTCATCATTTGTGAACCAATTGTCATAAAAGTGCTTCTTCAGCAAGGGATGTGCCATTTCACATGCATGCGCATGTTCGGGGCTCGCATAGGTTGTGGGCCTTTCATTGGGCTCGGACAGCAGATTCGTCAAGATCAGCACTTCGTTGCCCAAAGAATTGCAGGCAAATTCCACAATGTCATCCGAGGACCTTTCTCCTTCGAACTGGAAAAAAACATCCTTGTGAGGAAAGTTGGGACGGTTGTCCGAGTCCAACAAGTCCCTTCTCAAGATGGCTGATTGCAGATCAATCAATTTCCACTTGTTATCGCTTTTCACATAAATCCAATTTCCCGGCTTCAGATGCAAATGCAGGGCATCTAAATTGAACACCCAGTTCAGAGATGGAACAAAAATTGATGAATTCATTCATGAAAGCCGTACGAAATTCGAACTACTTATAATCTGTAATAAGTTTTGAGGGTCTTCATTTTGTGTTGATAAATAATTTATCAAAAATTCAAATGAACTTAACCAAAGATTGAAATATGCACCATTATGATCGATCATATATTGTCAATTTTTGGACATAAATCTTGCTTCTTTCTTAAATTTCTAGGGATTTTGGAGCAAAATAAAATCTGAGGTCATTTTTGACATAGTCAAATTCGACCAAATTTTTCTCGATAAGTTCAAAAGGTAATCTGATAGAGCACAATTTGAAGAATATTCTGGGTAAAAATGAACTTCCTAGCTCAACTACTAGGTCGATTTTATCCTGAGCTCTTTTCGGTTTTGAGCCAATCATCCAAAAATGTATTCCTTGGGGAAAATGTCAAGAAAAAAACAAATTTTATTTTTGATGTAAATAGCCTAAATTGGTCTATTTATATTGAATGATAATGATTTGAATTTTTAAAGAATCATTCAGCTGAAATTCCCAGTTTGTTCCCCGAAAATGCTTCAATTTTATAAGATTTTTGGCGGCCTCCTTTTATGTGCCTTTCTTGAATTTTTCTGAAAACTTTCCTTTTATGCTGTAAAAATGGTTGCCATGGGCTATGTTTTCTACAAAATTTATTTTACTATCATTGCAGAATGCTAACGACTATAGAAATAATACAATCAAATGTCAATTTTAGGTATATTTATTCAAAAAATCACAACTTTTTTATTTCATTGATGAAAATGGCTTTTTCTTGCTAAAATGAAAGAGGACAATTTGTTCTCCAAAATAAAAAAAAGTTCACGAAGATTGATGACAAAATTTATAAGTCCCGATTTTTTTAAACCGACAAAATAAAGACCCTCAAAACTTATTATTACACACCTAAGTTAATACTCTCACTCAGTTGTTAAGTCATCGCAACTGAAAATATCGTTTATTTTGAAAAGAAATGCTTAGTTTTCAATTTTTTAATCTTACTTGTTAGCCGCTTCGCACATGCTTAATCAGGATTATCGAAAAGTAAAAGTAAAAAAATGGAACACAGCCTGACTTACATAAAAATTAGATAAAATTATAATAGCTGATGTTAAGTTGGCTTAATGTGTTGTTCATAGAACATCATAAGTTAATTAATAGAATCGCATCAAAAATGGCAAACTACCTATCTTCCATTCATTTAAGTTCAAATCCTGTTTCGAGGAACTATAACTCACACTTATGGAAATTGGCAACGGTTTGGAAGAGTTGTTCCAGGAGATGCTTCACCTCGACCTGCACCAAATTGTCCGTATATTCCTCAATATTTTCGTTCCATTTTTGGCCCAAATCCTTCAAGTGCCGGTCCAATGTCTTCTCCCCGAATTCCATCACATAGATCATCGAGAATTCTCGGCGCAGCAAGTCCAAATTCAGGGGATTGTCCATGAACCCTTTGTCCACCACCTTGCCGCCCCCGAAGAACTTGACCACGGATTTCTGGTCAGATTCCTTCTCGGCCTCGTTGAAAGCCTGTGTGCAATGGTGCTTTGTCATTTTCTCGAAAGAGTCAAAATGTATTTATCCAAAAAAAACTTTTTTGAAGCTAGCTATCTCAGGATTTAAAAAAAATTATGCAGAATTTTATATTTTATCTTGGTATTTTTAATTTTTCGAAATTCGGGCTGAAAATTCGAAATTTTTGTGAAAATCCATATTTTTCGATATTTTGTAAATAAATTTGAACTTTTTTGTCAAATTTTGAAAAAAATAAAATACCAAAAGATTGAGCATAAATTCTACACAATTTTGTATTTTATACTTTTGAGCTAACATGGCTCAAAAAAATTTGTTTTGTTGAAATCATTTTGATCCTTTTCGAGGAAACGACCCAACAATGTGCAAGAATACTAAATTTTTAGAAATCTCATATTTAATCTTAAAATGAATAATTTCTTCTCTCTTCACCTTTAACATGTTTAGTTCATGACGAATCATCACCTCCGGCTTGGCCAAATGTAAACTTCGAGCCAAATGCCCGGTGGACACAACCTTGACCGCAAATGCCTTGTCCTTTTCATGCTGTTGAAGGTACAAAGGATCGTAGAATTCGATGACTTTGTATACCTGTACGGAGAGCTTTAGGTGATTGGTATATTATGCTAATTCTCGCCATCTTTTAAATCCACCGACCAGTAGTTAACCCCCAGGAATTGTCCCGCTATGCAAACAAAAGCCCAAGGGTGTAGGGGGGTTTCCATCCTTGTGCAAACAAAAGCCTAAGGGTAGGGGAGGGGTGGTGCGGTAAAGATCAAAGGTTAGGAGGGTACAGAGGTATCAAATTACAGTAACCCAAACCTTTGTCGGCATAGATCAAAGGACTTTGATGCTCCGTAATTGACACCTTTCGGGTATCAATTACATCGCTATTGACACCTTTTGAGCCATACTACAGTATCCAGTACATTTGTCGGTAATTGATCCCTTTCGGGGTATCAATTACATCTATATTGACACCTTTTGAGGTGTCAGATTACAGTATTCCATACAATTTCTTGGCATAGATCAGAGGACTCTGACGCCCCGTAAGTGACCTTTTTGAGATTTCAATTACTTACTTCCTTTGTCGGCAAAGATCAAAGGGGAATGATGCCATGTAATTGACACCTTTTGGATTATCAATTACATTGTATCCACTTGTGTAAACAAAGTAACAAATATTATTTGGGTTAGAGGTATCAAATTAAGGTAACCCAAACATTTATCGGCACAGATCAAAGGGCCTGACGCCCACTCACCCCCCCCCAACTCCCCCTAACACCTTGGGGTATCAATTACACCGCTATTGACACCTTTAAGGTGTTAATAACCTGTAAGACTAAATTTGGTACCATTAACCTCTATGCTTTAACATATTGAATGTATCAATTACAGATTAATTCTGGTATCAATTAATAAAAACTTTAAAAATTTTTTGTTTTTCAAGAAATATCTTTCTTGTAGATTTTTCTTTCAAGCTACTACGATTGTTGCACAATCGCTGTTCCCTCTTCCTTCTTCCCCATTGAAGCCTCTTTGCTCTTTCTATGCATTTCTTAATCCTCTCAAACATAAAAAACGAATGCCTAATCCAAATTTCCTATAGTTCCATGCAGATTAAATATCGGCAGAATACTAAAAGAGAATGATGGCCTCCTTAATCCCCTTAAGCAAACAAAGTCCCATTTTTCTCGTTCTCATAGAGATCAAGACTAAATATCGAAAAGAGTTAAAAA
>LDKF01001315.1:0-14978 GCA_001026735.1 Rotylenchulus reniformis
ATATAATATATTCATTTTTGATTTCAAAAGATGATGCTCCTAATAATAAGTAAGAATTGAAAAGGGGAAAATGGACGACGAACTGATCTGTGGCCATATCCCACTAGAATGGCCAGCAGATGAGGGAGAGGAGGAAAACACAAATGTTTTTGGATGTGTTGGGGTAGCGAATCTAGGTAGTTGAGTTGAAACTGGAAGATTTTGTTCGAAAGGTTGATTTGTCCAAAGAATGCATGCGGCACAAAATAATCCGCCATGCGCAAAAGTAACGACGGGGGTTGGCCATACTTGTGGGTTGCCCGACATTTG
Organism: Rotylenchulus reniformis; assembly: GCA_001026735.1. Classification (NCBI taxonomy): domain Eukaryota; kingdom Metazoa; phylum Nematoda; class Chromadorea; order Rhabditida; family Hoplolaimidae; genus Rotylenchulus; species Rotylenchulus reniformis. The sequence continues at coordinate 310 of LDKF01001315.1, forward strand.
CGCCCCAACTCAATCAGTTCAAACGCAGTGTTGAGAAACTGGCAAATTGTTAGCTACAAAAAGAGCCTGGGCAAATCCGAATTGGACCACTGTGAGAAAAGTCATGGCCAAAATACCTACACTGAATTTGGCCAAACCATCTACCCATTTTGGGGCACTAGTTAAAAAGTGTATACTTTTGGGACTCTAATATTTTTTGAGTCCCGGGACTCAAATTTGTTTATTCCCCGGGGTAATTTTTAAAGCTGAATCCGATTCTGATACCCATTTTTGCCTAATGCGCCATCTGACGTCATTTTTTGACGTTGACGTCAAAAAACTTTTCTAAATCTGTAGAAAAATGAAAAATAATTCTGACGTCAGCGTCAAAAAAGAATTTCAGATGACGCATTACGTCAAAATGGACGTCAGAATTGGATTCAACGTCCAAAACTACTCACGGGAAATCATTTTTAGAAAGACTTACGGGAAAATTTTTTAGTCCCGGGACTCAAATAGAATATTAGAGTCCCAAAAGTATACACTTTTTAACTAGTGCCCATTTTGGTCATTGCTTTTTTCGCAATGGACCAATCCGAGGGATTCTCAGCTTCATTTTGTGGCCAATTTCTTTTTGACACCAAACTCATTTCTCCAGGACACGTTTAAGCCGAGTTATAACAATTCGTGGCCTGCGGTGTTTGACCCTAACTCACTCATCATCAGCACACCAGCAGGATACTTACCGTATTCTCTCTAATATAAGGCATGCCTCTAATAAAGGCCCCTCTCTTATAACGCCCTCCCCCCTCTCTCTCCCTCTTTATTAGAGTTGAAGGTACGATTTTTGGTCATTTTTGCTATTTGTGTTCTATAATTACAAATAATTAAAATTTTTATTTCAGATAAATAACACCTCTGAATTAACGCCTCTGAAAATTTGGTCATTTTTCTTATCAAAAATAAGACCTAGCCCTTCTTTTAGAGAGAATGCGGTACATTTGTTAGTGAGTTTTGTAGGGTTATTTATAATAATTAAAGTAAAATACATACGCATCAGAAAAATGTGGAATATAATTTTTTGAAACGATTTTGTGCAATACACGTAAAAAAATTTCTATAAGCTGATCATACGTGTGCTTTGTTCTTTTACGGTGAGGGTCGACTGAGTCCCCACGATTGAGTCCCCGTTGTTATAGGGTCGTTAGAGTTCCCATTCCCAATTCTTCCGCATCACCTCCTCATCCATGCGCATCATTTTCAGTCATCTTCCGCGTATATTCGCCTACCTTCCGGAAAGGCTCTGGAAGGTAAGCGCAAGGGTATGGGAAGGACGCGGAAGGGCTCTGTAAGGTAAGCGGAAGGGTAAGAGAAGGACGCGGTAGGGCTCTGTAAGGTAAGCGGAAGAGCTTGGGAGGGTAAGCGGAACGGTGTCTGGGAGGGACGCGAACAAACTACATATAACAACGGGGACTCAGTCGTGAGGACTCAGTCGTGGGGACTCAGTTGACCGAGTCCGTTCTTTTTAATCTAACAGAGAGAAAAATTCGCTTCGAAAAATTATAGGCTCAAATGAAGAAGTCAGATTTCCACATAAGTATGTATTTCTGACGCGCATTTTATTTTTTATATAAGAGTCAGTCAACAAAAAGGATGGATCGATGGGCTGCGGTCCGCCCATCTACATATCATCATCATCATCATCAGCCCAGCAGCAAGCAATCTCCTCGTCACCCNTTTCTTCCCAACTGAACTTTTGCCCTTGGGCACACAGTCAAAATTATCATTGGGCACTCATTCCCAGGGGATTGGTGAATGATGATGGTGATCAATGATCATTGATCACAGCAGGGAATTGTTACGTCACACATACATAATGGATGGATGGACGGGTCGTTTGAATTGGGAAGTGTTGACGAATTATTATTTTTAGAAATAAGTTTCGGCCATTTCTTCCTTTAGTCTTCAAAGTTTTCAGAAAAGCTCTTCTGACTCGTCGCGCTGGAGACTGAAATTTTTCAGATACCGGAACCTGAAGCTGCTGGTGCCGAAGGTTCTCATTCGAACCCGAACACTGGTCTATAATCGCGTGAAAAGTTTGCCGATGTTGAGATGTTAAAATGTGCCAAATGGCAATTTGGCCCCAAAAACTTGGTCCAAGCTTGCTTGGCCAAAATTGTTTGGAAAATACAAAATTTATGCACAACTTTTTGGTTTTTTCAGTTTTTCTGGTTTGAAATTTTAAAGAAAAATACTTTTGTCTTTTAGTTTTGGCTTGAAGAAAAATTTCGATTTGCATTTGGAAAATGCCAAATTTGTGGAAAAAATTCTTTATTAATGTATGACCAACAAATTACAATTTTGATGGAATTCCGAGAAAATGGACAAAAATTATTTGGGGAAAAGAACCTCGTATCATGGGATATAGCATCATCATCGTCATCGGGTTGGAACCGAAAAGGGGGAAGGATTTACAAGAAAACATGAAGGTCTAACTTGTAAGAAGAAGAGAATGGATGAATTGAATTACATAGTCGTTGTGGAAATTTACAAAAAAGAGAGAGAGAGAGAAAGAAGAGAAGAGAGAAATAGAAGAAGGATTCTTCTGCTGGAGGTATTGCCTAAGTTCAAACTGCGAAAATCGCACTGCAAATTTTTTTTAGATTTTAAAACCTCAAAACCGGTAAAAATCGTTTTTTTAGAGTGAAAAATTGATATTGAATTTGGGTTGGCGGCGATCAAGCTCAACATTCTACGGATTCGATGAGGAATGGAAGGGAGTTAAGGCATTGCCGAAATGGAATTTGCTGTTTTTTCCGGAAGTTGAGCATCAATGCGGTTGGCCTTCCTGATCAGCATCTTGCGCTTCCGGATGCTTCCGCTGATCAGTTCATCTGTTGTTAGTGGTGGTGCGTCCCTCCGTTCATCACAACTGGTGCCGCCATGGTGCTGGACTTCCGGCGTCTGCTGCCGCCTCCGCCGCCTCCTGCCCCCGGCGCGCGCAACAAGTACGTGGTCATCAGGCCCTTGCCCTTGACGTTGATCTCCCCACGACACTCAAAATGGAAGCCCTCGCGCTCTAGGATCTGCTTGGCCTCCTCCGTCACCTGATCAGGGAAACGGGATGATCAAGCGGATCAGATGAACGAAAATCAGGGTGATCACTGATCAGTAAGGATGATCACACATCTACTGATTGAGAAGTTGAAATTCCCCATAATGTGAGCAATTTCGGGACATCCGCTGTGTTTAGACCATTTTCGAGATCATTGGTGCCATCCGAACTATCCCAAGTGGATTTCCCCAAAAGTCCAACCTGGATTCGTCCCGGGATGCCAGAAGAGTCCATGCGACTGGCCACGTTCACGGTGTTGCCCCAAATGTCGTAGTGCGGCTTCTCCGTGCCAATCACGCCCGCCACCACCGGGCCCACATTGATGCCTGCAAGTGATCAGAGATCAGATAATGGATCAAAGATTATCCAGGGGAAGATCAATTGGACAAAAGGTCAAAAACACAAATCAAAGCGATCATAGTCAAATGAAAATGGTGTCCCCAACTAATCAATGGTTACAAAGATCAGATGATGATTAATCAAGGAAGTCCAAAAATTCAAACATCACCGTACCGATGCGCAGGTTGAAGTTGCCGAAGGAATTTTGCTGAATTTATTTTTTTATTTTGATAGAAATGATCGATACATACGTTGAACTCCTCCAACCAGCTAAACAAGGCCAGCGCGAAGTTCAGCACCGCCACCACGTGGGCATTCCCGGTGGAGGTGCCGGTCAGCCCACTTGCGGCCATATAAGTGGTGGAAATGGTCTAAGGAGGATGGGGATCAAAGATCAAGGAAAGATCAAGATCAGATTGCCCACCTTGATCTTCTCGATACAGTGGAACTCGGGCTCGGTGAGAATCTGAATATCGGCGAGTGATAAATGATGATGATCTGGGATTCCAATATTTTTTACGTTGTCAAAGTCGCTGATAAGCTCGTTGAGCACGCGGATACACTCGCGCCCCTCCTGGTTGGTGTCCATCTCTAGAAGTGATAAATCCATAAAATTCGATAAGAGAGATCTTTGATCACGACGATCGGTTTCTGCCCCTCCTCACAATCAGCTCACCCTCGTAGAACTTGTCGAACTCGGTGATGGTGACAAAGATCACGCAGGCGTTGTCGCGTGCTTCACTGTAAAGCTCTGATCGCCGGGTGGGCTGGTCGCTGAGGAAGTGCTTGGCAATGTGGCTGGGCAGAATGTTCTCTGGCCAAATGGAAGGGGCGATTAGAGAGGTAAATAAATACAGTAATCCATGGAAAGGGGCAGAGATACAGTAATCTAAGGGAACAAAAAACAGAAATGCCGTATCCCTGACGAGAGAGAGAATGGTAAAGAGTAAAGTTTATCCCCCTAAGTACTGATTTAATGTTTTTTAGAACCAATAGTTGAAAATGTGCTAGTTATCTGAAACGAAAAAAGTGTTCGTTGAAAAAGTGGTGAAGAAAACGAAAAGAGTGCCCATGAAAAAGAAAATGACTGCTCATGGGTACTGTAGCACGTCCGCTAACTATTGATCCAAAAAAACATTAAATCAATACCTTACCTTATGCTAAAATGTATCCGGATCCGGAGATGTCGTTCTTTATGAACATGCTAATAAACGTAAATTTATAAGAATGGTCCCACACTTTTTATGATGCAGGGAAAATTGAATTTTTAAACTTGGATTATTGCCCAAATGACAAAAATGAGTCCTAAAAGTGAAAAACCCACCGAGCACCCTGCGGTTCTGCTCGTACGTCTTCTTCATCTCCACATTCTCGCCCAGCGCCTTGAGCTTCCAGATGAAGTCCGAGCGGGCCACCAGCTCCGAGCGGCGACTTTGCATCCCGATCAGCAGAACGGCGAAGAAGATGATCAGCGTGAACAGCACCTGCAGCTGCACCGAGGCGGAAGAGGAGGTGGAGAGACTGAATGGCACAAGGACCAATTTTGGATTTTTGCACTTTTGTCGGTGATCAATGGTATTGATCTTTAGGGCCAAATTTAAAATTTGTTTCCGTAAACGGTTCATCTTTTAGGACAATTTTAGTATTTTGGTCTGTAGTGGTGGCTTCAGTGACTTTCCGTTAGTCCATGGCTTTTTCCATTATTCTGGGACATGTATGAAAATCTCCCAAATGATTCAAAAGCTCAATTTTGCCCTTCCCGTTGAATTGATAAAATTCGGCATCCTTTTTATTTTTGATCTTGGTCATGATTCGATTTTGATATTGCAGTAAATCTTGGTTACTTTTTAAAAATATTTTCAGCTGGACGCCTTTTTTGTCCCTTTTCCACTTCCTATTATAGTCAACTTTTTCCACACTTTTCATTCATTTTTGACCCTCACACTCACTCGCATCCGCCTCCGATGAGTCCCGTGTCGATTGTGGCCATCTTGGCCATGGCCATCCTCGTCCCGTTGGCGAGGATCCGTGCCGCCCTTTGTGGCCCCGTCCCCATTCCCGTCAGCCCATCATGGCCTTCGCCCACATCTTCGGTCAACGGCGGCCACTGCAACATCCAGATGGTGGCCAGGATGGGCAGGCACAGACAGACGGCGATGAACACCTTGGCCGGACGAAAAAGGTTAGAGAAATCCCACAATTGGAACAGGATCATGTATAAGAATGGGATGGTACCAGGATTATAGAGCCGAATCCAGAATATAACCAAGACGGAGAACTAGAATCATTACTGTTAACATGGCATATCACATACATACATTCCTATCTAAACTACTGATGTCCTTTTAAAATATCCCATGCTAGCTCTTGATTATGATGATAGATTTTGAATAATTTAAAATGGAGCTGATGACCGACCTTTTCAAGTGCCAGCAATGACTGGAAGGCACAAACGCATAGCAAAAGGAGCAGGGCACACTCGAAGATCAGCTGAACCGGGGGGGGGGAAGGGGACAAGGTTCAGTGGATCAGCATATGAATGGGCAATAGGAGGACCGATTTCAATCCTTACAAGTTAGAGCATAGGTCAAAGTTCAGTTTAGGGATCAATGATGAATCCATTGTTCCTGCTCAAGGAACTGATCGGAGATCAATGGGATTAATGGCCAATGCCACCCGTATAAGAGATCAAAGATCACCCTGATCAATGGCATCACTTACTTCCGTGCGCGGAATGGGCTTTTGTTGTTGGCAAAGGGTGGCGATCAGCGGAGTGGTGGGACGGAAGGCGAAGCGGAGGGACAGGAAGAAGGCGCAGGCGGAGAAGAGGCACAGCACCAGCAGACACTTGTGCACCCGACGCATCGCGGGGCGCCGCTTCCGGTTGGGCACCTTAAGGGCGGAGGAAGAATTGTACCCAATTTGTACTAGTAACACGGATATATGACATCTGGCATTAATGGCCTCAATTATTCATGCAAATTGTCTAAAATGTCACCAAAATTGTCATAATTGGCACATGTTAACGAAGCTAATTTGGCCCTTAAATCGAGGCCCAAGTCCCAACTGGGGATTCTCTCAATTACCATGACATAGCGTCGGAAGAACATCAGGAAAAGCAGCAAAGGTATGGCGACAACGGCAACCCCAGCGGCGACCAAGTGATCAGTGGAACTGTAAGAAAAGGGGTGATACTGTAATGTAGTCGGGATGGAATACGGTAATTGTGCCTACGTGAGTTGGGCCAGACAGAGGGCAGCCGAGCAGAGCAGGAAGATGGTCAGCAGACACACGGACTCCGGCAGAACCTGGTTGGCTTTGTACTGGAGGAACTGAAGGTGGAATAAGTGATTAAAGATCAGTAAGGAAATAAGTAGCCAAAGATCAGAGATCAATGATGAATAAATGATAAAATCAAGATCAAAAGGCACTGATCAGAAGTAACCTGAATAAGTCTAACAGACCTTCTGTTCAATGCCTGGGCGCCGGAAACGGAGTGTGTAATGTTCTGAAAATGGCAAGGATGCTGATGTGCTTTAAGGATTTATCTTCTATTCCCCCCNCCCCCCCCCCCCCCACTCTTCTGCTCAAATCGCTCACTCCCACTACCATCTCGATCCCCTCACACTCACACACCTCTCCTCCTCGATATGCATCTTAACCAGTAGCCACCACCCTGCTTTATTACTTTAATTAATCCATAGTTTTTACTCAACATAGTGCTATTTCATCTCTTCCTCTGTACTGCTCCAACTCTCCGGGTTCCGTCCCTACTTGTACTGCTTAATAACCCGTCCTCCTGATACATATTACCCTTCCCTTTCAACCGTTTGTACTGCTCCAACTCTTCGGGTTGCCCTCCACCTCCCTCCCCTGTCCCTCACCACAGTACTCCTTCCTCCAGATGCCCATGTTGATGGCGTCGATGCCCTGCTCCAGAAATTGGTCCACCTCCTCCTCGATGTTCCTGGACAGTTCTCTCCTCAATGGGTTCCCCCGCCGGTCAACCATCCCTGTCAGCTGCAACTCTTTGTTCAATGCCTTCGGCGCTTTCTTGTGCTGATGCTGGAATTTTCGGGAATTTTGCGCATTTTTTTCTGATTTCCCCAACCAACCTCCTTGCCCTCCTCCGACACCACCAGCCATGTTTGGCGGATGCCCTGGTCCACCAGGTACCGCGACCGTTCCGGTCCGTTGCCCGGCTCCACCCGGTACGTCCCTTTCAGCGCGTTCAATGTCGCGTCCGTGATGTGAATACGCCTGAAAGATGGAATAGAATTTCCGAACCCCCGGTTTGGACCGTGGTTTATGAGTTCGGTTCCTAAAAATCTTATCATTTGTTTCCGCTTCGGAAGATGGACTCTAAAAGGTATGATAACTCTGCGCCTATAGGGATTCGAACCCGCGAATAGCGATTAAATTCTCCAGAATCCATGTGTGTTATCCACTGTGATTTTTCAATTTCGTCTTTAGGCTCTGTCTGATTCTATGCATCCGAGGCATTAGTTTTCAACTGGCCTTCCAAGTTACATTTGTCCTACAGGTGATCTTGATCTAGTGGATTCTCTATATTCATGCTATGTTTCTTGGACCCTTCAGATTTTGTAGCTGTATCATCCATGATCTTTGATCTCTTTGGAGTTGATTTTTATTTTTGATCCCTTACCCGGGCACTCCGGAGCTCTCCATGTGGTTGGCCAGCGTCACGTCGTTGCTCATCACGTCAAATTGCCACTTCTTCAGGCCCAACACCCCGCAATGGGCCTTCCCGCTGTGGATGCCCACGCGCATGTTCACGTTGACGCCGTGCAGTTCGCGGACCAACCTGATCAATCGATCAATCAATCAATCGATAATTATCGTTTGGATGAATAAATATTGTTGGATTTGAATTTTAAGACCACTATTCCTACATAAAAGCTCAATTCTAAAAGCTCAAAATTCTGCGGGTCTTCCAATGGAATTCCAGTGGATTGCCAAGTTCAAGGATTTCAGAATTATTCAACCCTTGAATAAGGGTCATTTTTCGTTGGGATATTCATGGCTTTCAGGATTTTCAGGATTTCCCTACCCCGGTTCAATCAACCAGCCGATCAGTTCTTCCCCTCCCTCCTCACTTGATCGTGTGGATCATATCCAAGCCCATGGCCACCGCGCACACCGCGTGATCCGACCGGGCCTCGGGAAGACCTGAATGGACAATTCCCTGAACTCTTTGCCCTCGATAGATCCAAATGTTTTGATCCGTTCCCCCATCGACTCACTCACCGCTGACGCAGTAGTAGCAGTCGCCGAGGATCTTGATGCGCATGCAATGGTTCTCGTGGGCCAACTTGTCGAACCGGGCGAACAGTTCGTTCAGGGTACGCACCTGGCATTATAAAGTGGAATAGTCAATTTGGGTCGAAACTTTTGGCACGTGTCTAATCCGAAGGTGTCTAAATTTTCCAAATGCCTAAATTCGAAGATGCAAAAATTGTTCAAAATGGAAGAGATAAAACAATCCAAAGACAAAAGGTTCATCTCTGAATTAGCGTACTGATATGGGTTTTTTCTCAAAATTCCTATCACTCAAATTCTAAATCTGTTTATGATAATTTCAAGATTCATTCTCCCTGAGCAAATCAATCTACTTATCGAGCGGAAAAGATCTAATGGATTCGTCAGAAGTGTTCTGATCAATTTTGGTAGTCGGCAACAAAAAACCAACCAGGTCCTCTGCACTGCAATGCGTTGCTCTAAAAAATAAAAAAAAATTTATATTTTTATTTTAAAAATAAACCCTACAGATTTGTAAAACCACAGATGTCGGCGAACAAAATGCTGATCTCGGAATGTTTTTGAATGTAGATCTTGCGGAACTGCAGCTCCGGCTCCTTTGAATGAAAAAAGTCGGATTGGAAAAGAAGTGCCCCGATGATCAGTGATCATTATGCACTTTTGGCATCGATCATTTTTATTACCATAACAAACTGACCGTTAACCGGGCTTTCACCCACCTTCTGATCAATGTTCCGCCTTACATCCAACGCAATGTGTTTGGGCAGCTGAAAATGGCCAGCAGATGTGTCCCATCCCAAATTCCGTGTTCCTTTCATTTGCCTACCACGGATAAGAGGATATTCTCCTGCTTCTGGTTGTCCCGGTGAAGTTGTAGCCGGTTCTCCACACTGCGCCGCGTCTCACGGAAAGTTCGGCGCTGCACCAGCTCCGTCGGAATGTACTGTAAAACCGGGAATATAAGAGTACCTTGATACTGTAACACCAAGAGAGGGATACTGTAATCGGGAATAATAGAACAAGAATGGATGCAAAGTGAACGGTGTACAGGATAAACGGTAAAGAAACACACAGATTAGGTTGATGGAGACATTCGACCATATTGCCAAATGTGTTCTGAAACTATGGCGAATGATCAAATAATCAGATCAAAACCTACATATATGATTGTCGGTTGGGTAGTGATCCGGATCATTAGCCATTTCATAAATCAAAGACCTCTTACCAGCCAGAGTCCGTTGACATTCATGGCCAGCACCAGAATGGCCTGGACAGCCAGCTGGCGGAGGTCGTCGCCCCCGCGGCGGACGAGCCAAAAGGCGCGGACGGCCAGGGAAGCGGCACTGATGGCCAGAGCGGCCATGAGGGAAGCTTTTAATTGGAGAGGCATCTAAAATCATTTGAGGGGATCAAGCTGAAAAATCGGATAGACTGGTTGTTGATGATCGATAAGGACCCAAGAATTTGACAAAATCATAAAGTTTGACCCCTGATCCGGACACTAATATATTCAACTAATGGACCAATATCTCTATACCCACTCCAAAAAGATCAATATGTTCTTGAGTTGATCGATGCATTGGTAAACTGCAAGCACAAAGCTACGGAATGTTGATTCGAGATCAAGATGTATCAAAAATTGATCTCGATATGTCCCATTCCTGCCTTATTAAGATCACGATTAAGTCCAAAAGTGTCCGATTAAAAAATTGACGATCACTGATCATCAGATATGCTTACAGCGGTGTAACAGAGGAGAAGGAGGAGGACGGCGAGAAGTGAGATCAGATGCTGGGGGCTGAGGAACAGAAGGGCCAGCGAGGCGAGCACAATGGCCCAGGAGAAGAGGGCACAACGCCATCGCCAGGTGGTGAGCAGGAGCAGGACGAGCAGGTTGATGCACAGGGCGAAGCGGAGCCAGTTGGCGAGCAGGGCGTGGACGCCGATCTGGAGCAGGCACAGGAACACCAGGCACATCAGCGAGATCTGCGGGGAGAGGGGCAAGGGATTCGGATGCCCGATTGGGCGCTAGTTGCAAAGTGGTCAGTTTTGGGACTCTAACTTTTTTTTGAGTCCGGGACTCAACATCGATTTTATTTCGTTTTTATATTTAATTCATGTTTAATCATCGCGGAAAACCTAAACGTGGTACTTAAATGTGGTACTTTGGAGGAATAGAGCGTGGCAGTGGTAATTTTTTTTTATTTCATACTGGCAGATTTCTTTCTTGCCAGTATTTCATACTGGCAGATTTCTGTGCCGCCCGTATTTTATACGGGCAAATAACCGAACTTGTTCTCAATTTTCAGGCGGTTGTTAATTTATTGCGTGAAAATTACAATGTTGAATGATAAAATGATGTGAATGATCGATGTTGAGTCCCGAGACTCAATAAAAGTTAGAGTCCCAAAACTGACCACTTTGCAACTAGCGCCCCCGATTGGCCCCTCCCTCCTCTCACTTTTAATCTGCCCTGATTCATGTGCTCTGGAATTAAAATTCGATATGACAAAATTGGCCAAAAAGTTCAAACCGAAATATCGCGAGTAGAGGGGATCACATTTGCACAGTTCTGTTACTGCTCGCCACCGTCTGCCCTCTCCCCCTCCGCCTCTGTCGCCGCCCGTCTCGCCGCCGCCGCTCCGCGTCCTCCGCCTCTGCCGTTGTCGCCGCTGCTGCTGTTCCTGCTCCTCGTGCGACAACAGACTCAGCACGTCCTCCTCCGCCACCATGCCCAGCGAGCTGATCGGGTGCTGGGCGTGGATGGTGCGCGAGCTGCTGGAGTCGTAGCCCCCGGCGCCGCTGGCCAACGGTTCGATCACCGAAGAGGCGCCGTCCTGGGACTTGTGGCCCATCTCGGAACTCTGACGGAGGAAGTCGGACTGATCAGGTTTGACGGCCATACGATCGGATTTGGCCAGGGATTTGGCCTTGGCCAAGATCGCGGCCAGAATCGGGAAACGCAGGTCCATTTTTGGTGGGGAATGAGCACTGATCACTGATCGGAGGATTGATTGTTCCGATCAGTCTGCTTTTAGCAGCCGAAAAATGGTTCCCGCCCACACCCTCAGGCGAAGGACTCATTCATTGTCCCCCCCCNCCCCCCCCCAGCCCTCTCCTCCTCCATTATGTTCTCCCTCCCCCTCTTTCTCGAGCTATAAATGTTAATGATAAGGACGAGAGGGGTGATGGGAGGAGGAAGGAAAATTTCGCGTCAATAAATAAAATGGGCGACTGGTTGGAAGGATCGGAAGATCCCATTCGTCCCCTAACGTTGGGATTCGAAATAGCGTAGAGGGACCCGTTCGGGTTCGAAGCTTAAGTAATGGGACTTTTGGGTTTTTTCTAGAAATCCAATGCCTTCCTCCATTGGGAGCAAACGGAATATCCGCAAAATGTGTCTCTCCAAAGTTTCGTTTGCTGGGCATTTTCCCATCCCCCACAACCTTCTGAATCATCCATGTACAAGGAAAGGCTAAAAGGGGCTTCTTTCCTCCGTTTTGGGACCCAAAAACGGTGGATGATGATCAGTCATCCCTGGGCTGATCACCAAAGGGGGCACAGCTGATCAGACAGAGTGGGGGCGGGTGGGTCCGAGACCGTGGATGGCCCGTTTTCGGGACTGTGGGAACTCTCTGCTTCTGCTGTAGAGGAGGAATCATCATCTCTCTGGGTGAATGGATGACGATGGTTCATCCATCCATCCATCCACCCATTTCCCCCGATTTTCTGTAAACAAAAATCGTCCATTTTGGGCTCCACAAAAACGACAAAACTGAAGGGTTTTGAGGGAGGAGGGGGGAAAGCAGCCATTTTGCAAGCCATCCAATCACTCCGCAAGCGGCCAAATGGGACAACGATTTATTCGGATGAATTGGACGAATCGATTTTATGCTTTGGGGGAAATGGGGACATGGGGAGGGGGACCAGAGCAGCAGGATGTTCCGCGGAACACGCGAGCGAGCGGAGGCAACAACACTTGGACTTTGGGCACAGAATTTGGCCTCATCGGGGACATTTGGACACGCGATGACCCCAACGGGGAACAAAATGCCACCGGCGGGGCGGAGGAAGTAGTTGGAGCATTTTTTGGGCATTTTTGGGGAGGGATACAAATTTTGGGCCAAAAAAGATCATCTCGAGAAAATTATTTGAACCTTGAGAATCCCAGGAATGGCATATGTATCTGATGATATTGGTGTTTTTGGCAGCTTAACGCAAAAACTCATCGAGTTAGCTCACAGGATTTGATAAAAGAAAACGAATCAGAGGCGAAATCTGGCCCAACTCGGAAGGGAGGAGTGGGATAGGAATGAATCCATGGCCACAGATATCGATTAGTTTAAATTTTAGTCTTTCCTGGACAAAAAGTATTCTTGACATAACAAATATTATAAACATTTTCAGCACCAGAAATGCTAATAAAAACATTTTTTGTGTTTTTATGGGCCCCAAAGCGGAATGTTCCCAAACCGCAAAAAGGGATTTTGTTTGCTTTTGGATGGCCCGATTCGATGGCCGAAATTTGGGCCAATTTGCACACCTTTTGGGAAATTTGGGAAAAATGGGGAGAGGGTAAAGTGCAGGGGGAAGGGGGAATGGGGATCATCCGGACCTGCGATTGCCAACCCGTAGAGTTTCCGCGGAACTCGAGAGCCAAGAGAGAGAGAGAGAGAGAGAGAGAGAAAGGGAGAACCGGCGGATAAAAAATAAATGAATTATCGCGGGAGAAGAAATAAATGTGTCTGATGAAATGGAAATGACTAAGTTGGACACTCGGAGGAGGGTGGGGATTAAGCCTCCGGGGAGAGGGGACGCAAAAGATCATTTTTTGGGTTGGATGGATGCCCTGCAAAGGTTTTCAATTTTTTTAATTTATGGTTGTTTCAACCCGATTCTATGGGGGATTTGGCCAGTTTTTGGCAGAACGATTTGTAAAACTGTGACTTTAAGAGTCCAAACTTCCAGTAACAATAAGCTCAGAGAAATCAATGAGCTTTATAGTGTTATCCTGCTCATAAACTGGATCTTTGATTTTTGTATCAATTTTTGCATTTTCATAGTTCATCGCTCTCCCACAGGGTTTTGGAACTGTCCCAATTTTCATGTTCATTTGGCCAACTGTTACATTTTCGTGATGACATTTGGCCATTTTAACATTATGGCATTTTTGCAAGATTTTTTCTTAGTTTTTTGATTTTCAACATTCGATCCCCTGAGGATGGACGCACTTCCTCCTTCCTTGCCATCCCTTTTTTCTAATCCAGACTTGAGTATGGGTGGGGAGGGGGATGGGTGCAATTCGAGATTGCTGGGATTTTGCCGCGCTGTTTTTTCGCATCCTTCCGGGGAGAGAGGGGGGGGGGTAAAGCTCAGTCAGCTCGGCTGGGTGGGAGGGGGTACTTTGGCTGTCATGCGAACGAACGAATGGAATGGATGGGAAGCGAATTAATTGGGAGGGGAAAGGGCCAGGAAAATGGGAAAAATGGAGGGTAAAGGCCCAACTGCTGAGGGGGTAAAGCACCACTAAATGGATTGGATGGGGAGGGAGGGGAGGAAGAGAACAGGACCACCACCAGTAGGACAGAATGGCATGGCCGAGAATGCCATTTTCCCGGGAGGAGGGTGAACTTGGATGGGTGGACCCCTTGGATCCGCCAGGAAAAGCTGCCGACCTTTGGCCTATCCATTCGGATTTTCCCCCTATTAAACCGGTTTAGGGAAATGAACGTTCCAAGAACAAGAATCACTGATCAATAGAAGCTAAAGTGTCTAAATTCTAAGCCAATAAATTTCCAAGATATATATTAAATAAGAAAAATTCAATGTAAGTCAATGGCATGGCCAGGAATGCCAATGCCATTTCCCGGTGGTGGATGCTGAACTTGAATGGATCTGACCCCTTCGCCATAAAAGTTGCTGACCTTTGACCTACCCATTCGGATTCCCCTCTATT
>LDKF01001315.1:21983-44309 GCA_001026735.1 Rotylenchulus reniformis
CCTTGCACACCTATGGCACGGAAGAACAATACCATTAAAAATAAACCAAAAAGAGGAATAAAAATAAAGTTGCAATCCAAAACAAAAGTGATTAATCAGGAAATAAGAAAAATGATCAATTGGAATTTTTTTAAATCTTATAAATAAAAATAAAATTTTGATTATCCGGAGCCGGGAGCCTAATTACATTCTGATTTGTTTATCCCGTTGGATTGCCATCATGCTATTTATGTATAATGAAATTAATATACACAAAAGAGAAGAGGAGGAGGCATATTTGCGGCACAGAAGTAATAATACTACATCAATATAACAAAATGAGCAGCAAAAAGGACGGACTTTTGGGCCCACCGGTTGAGTCAGGAAAGCGATTGTCTCCCTCCCCGATCAGAGCATTTTGCAGTTGACGGATGTTGTGTTGCCGTGGTGATGATCACTGCTCGATCTTGGACCCTTTTTGTCCTTTTGGGCATTCGTTTCTGATGATGAATAAGGTCCTCCACCTTCCGAAGATGATGTTGTGAACCTGACGACTCGTGGTCCGACGCCGACTTGGCTGAGGATGAACCGTTCAATTTGGATGGCATGCGGTTTGGGCCATGGAAATTGGGCTGGTTTCCCGGATGACTTGTCGTTGTCGTCATGGTTGTTGTTGTTGGTATCATCCACTCCGGATTGATCCGCTGAAAAAACATTTGTATAATTGACGAATATCATTACAAAAAAAGATTATGTTTATATCAGTGATCACCTTCGTCGATTGGAGGGAATTCATGAGCGAAGTCGAAGCATTGTTCAAATGCCTTTTTCAGCAAAGGAAGTGTGTCTTGTTCGAACAGGAAGCAACAGTTTGGGCCGGCATCGAAAGTGTAAGCAAGACGAGTGCCATGGGCAGAGTTGAAGTCGTACACAAATTGGATGAGCGCGTGGGAAGTGTCGTTGAGGTACTAAAAGGATTAAAAATTGATCACAAAAAGCAAAATGTTTTCATCCAAGCCAAATCAAGGGTCAGACTGATAAGGGCTCTAATTTTTGTTTGTATTCGTACACTGAGCGGTGGGCTAGTGTCCAAGCAAACGGCGTGCAATTGGTTGCTTTCCACCATCGTGATCTCCGCTAATGTGGCAAAGTCACGATTCCGAATGGCTTCCTTCAGCCTAAAAATATTAATTTTGGGAGAGAAGGGAATATCTTGAAGGAAATAAGAAAAACATAAATTTCCAATTCGGTAATTTCCTCTGTGAAAAAACTCACAGTTCCACCCGTTTCGGCACCAACTCCCGCACCCGCGTGCCCAACAATGCGGATGTGCGCACCGTGTTCCGCATCCCGTCACTGCTCCCGACCTTTTTGCTCTGTTCACTCACAACTATGATCAGTGCCCGCAGTTGGGGCCAATGGCTGGTCGGTGCAAGTGACTTAGATGAGAATAGAAAAGGTATAACTATTTGGTGTTTAGAAAAAATTGCAGCGAAAATAATCCAAAAATTTTATGAAGCGGACTCAAATTCTTTAATTTCTTTCTTAAATAAATCCCAAAAGATTTAATAATAAGCATAGTGGACAGAATGCACCAGCATACTAGAATCTTATTGGCTATAGACGGGCCTATTAATCACCTCACAAACACAATCTGAGTCGTCCCGATCCTGAAATGGGATTTAATTCTGACTGTTCAAATTTTTTTATATTTTTCTAATACCTGGGTGCCAGCCCGCCAATGGACAAATCCGTCCTGAATGCTTCTACATGCGGACCCAGACCCTTGAAACAAAGTGAAAAACAAACTAATAAATTCCCATTAAAAAATACCAATTCTGGCCAATTTGATGATGTCCCTCTCTGACAGGTGGAAAATCTGGCCCAACCCGTAGGCAATGGCGGCAAATCCGGCAGCCTAAAATAGATTGTTTTTAATTCGGTTATTTTTGACAGAATACCGATGAAGCAAGTCCCGCAGCGGTTGGAAAATTGGTATGCGATACAATCTGAAAAAAATGAAATATTTAATACATGAAAATAATCGCTTTCCCAGTGTACCCTGATATGCCATGTCTTGGACACTGCCTCGCCCTTCACCGTCCGTTTTCTGCTGTACTTTCGGATTTCCTTAAATTTTTTTTTAATTTTATGATGTAAAATTAACCTTATAACTTAAAATCCACCAATGTTTTCCTGAATTACCTCAAACACTCGCTGGAATCTTTGGCTTTTCTGAATGTCAATTGGCGCCCCATTCAGTGTGACCAGATCCTTCGCTATGTGCGGGCCAATGGAGATCTCTGTGGTGGCAACCAGCTCATTAATGCTCAGCGAAATTGAATCGTTCAGCGGAAGCACCAATTCCTTTAATAAAATTTTAAAAATCCATTTATTCTAGGTCTAATCTTTGCATTTTTCAAAGTTGATATTATAAAAAACTGATTGCATTTTTTGCGTCTTATCACCATTTTACCCACCTCATTGCGTTTTCCCCAGTACTTGATCAGCGCTATGTTAACCGGCGCCTGGATAACCACCTCAAATCCGCCACCGACTGACATTGATTGTTCGGCGCTACTTGAAAGACGGTGACTTTTGAAAACCCACAACTTAACAGGGGGGACCCTTTTCATTTGCAAACCCAAAAAAAAGTTTTTTTTCATTTTTTTACATTTTTAACTCATTTTTGAACAAAATAGTTACCAAAAAACAAAAAAAAATTTTTTCATTTTCGGTCAACAGGGGGGACCCTTTTGGTGGGTTTTCAAAAGTCACCGTCTTTCAAGTAGCGCCGATTGTTCCCCAAACTTTTTATAAACAATTCGGCTTTACAAAAAACCTAAAATACTAGTAGAATAAGAAATTCATAAAATTGAAGACAAAAAGGAATAAACCATAAGAAATAAAAAAATAAAATAAATAAATCGGAAGCAAACAATTATTATTATTAATTATTGTTTTTTTAAGAAAAGGTATAAAATATGTGTATGGGCGTATGTAACAAAATGAATCATCTAGATCAGCATTCAGTCATTTATTGTTGCGTCATCGTGATTCAATTCAATTGCAAAAAAAAATTCGATTCATCAAACATATAGATGGCTCAGTGGAGTTGACCAATTTTTTACCAAATTTCCATCATGGGATCGAATCCTCATGTTTTTTCGAATAATTTTTAAAGAAAGTCATCGAAATAAACGTTGGAAATTAAATCCAAAATGCTTTAGAAAAAAATTATTGTTCAATTTTTAAAAGTGACAATGATGAGAGGAAAATGGTGTGAATGGAAGGGTTAGTTATGGCGAGTTGCACTGTGAATGGAATGGCACTCAAAGTGTAAAACTACCCTAGAACAAGGAAGAGGGGCCGAGGAAAGTGAAATGTGCCCAATTCACGTAAATGTACAAGATTGTGATGGTATTCAGCAGGAAGTATAGTAATTATGATGATGATGGAAAGGTGGAAATCGTTGATTTTTGGTGACTGATCAGTTCTCCGATCAGATGTTGGTGAACTTTCGCCAGCCCCACGTGGACTCTGGTGCGCACCAGCCTCCGAAGCCCTCCTCCAGATCCTGCGCCGCCGCTATCAGTAATCGTTCGCAATCGGGTCCAGCTATTATTTGGACCTAAAAAATGTGAATTAATACGATTTTTGTCGACTTCTATGGTGATTTTAAATAGATAATCAATGTAATTGAAATCTAATTAAAAGATCATTTTCAAGAAAATCGAAAATTATCTAGCTGAAATCTTTGTTTATATTAAGCTATTGATCAATAATGGTACAAGGGTGCCGCCGTAAAAATTTAGGGAGGCTAAATGTTATGATTGCTGATTTCCTTTTTAAAATTTTTTTTGAGGAGGTCATGGGCTGGTTTAAAGGAGGGATTCGGGGAAAGGGAGTTTAAGAGCCCGATCAGCACCCTGGCAGCGTCCCCGGTTAATCTGGTAGAATGTGAGCTAACATTCTTATCCGGTTTTGTTCCTCTCCTTGTAACTTTTTCGTTTTCCTATGAAATTTTCTTTTGACCCCCGTGGGCAGCCCATCGGAGTTGAGTCCCAATGGGCAGGCGAGCGCGGGCAGTGCCAGTGTGTTCCAGATGGCGGTGTAAATGATGTCCATTGGGGTAGAGAGGGGCTGGTGGTGGAAGGGGGCCAGGCTGGGGAAGGCCGGGAACACCAGAATCCCGTCGTCACCCAACAAGGAGACAATCTCCCGCCGCAATTGGTCCCGCTTGCTCTCAATCTGCAGGAAATAGAATATCCAATTAACAGAGAATAATAAGATATAGATAGTGCGCAACCGAGATCTAAGCGAAAAATATGGATTCATTCATTTCTCATCGGCATCCATTGTCTTTTTTGTGGGAAAAGGCGAGGGATGGATCTGACTATCAAAATATTGTTCTTCTTATGGGATCCGTTAGAACGATAAAATATTGTAGTTGGTAGCATAAAGGTGGAACTCCTTTCTTCGGGAAAACTCACAAATTTTCTGCGCTCTTTGCTCTGATTCGGCAATCTGCTGCGCATGCCCGTCATGATGGCCGGAAGTGTGTGGTCGGACCAGCCGAATGGGTATTTGATCAGCTCCGCAAAACAATTCACTTCGTACTTAAAGAAATGAAAATGGAATTTTATTTTATATTCCAAAATTTTACAGCAAAATTGGACATGGCCTCGCTGAGATTGTCGTAGTCATCCTCATTCATGCAGATCAGGAAGATTTCAAAAGCGCGGTGAACCAGCGGAAGATCCACCCGATGGGTGCAAATGTCGTATTTCTTCTCAAAATATTTTGCTGCCTGTGGGAAAATCATAATTTGAGATGTCAATTTAGGAATTTTCCAGGGTGAAAAAATTATCAAAAAATGTAAAAAAAACTCCACAATCCACCTTTTTGACGGATTGTCTCATTTCCGGCTTCAAAGGTTGGATGACCACCGACTTCAGCTCTTCCATATAGAACACACGGACATTTTTGAAGTTGACCCGTTGGCTGAGACGGAGCTTGTTCTCCGCCACCTCTTCCCCCACCAGAACCCGCATCATCAGCGAAAGATCACTGGCATATCTGGTCTGAAATTGATCAGAAATTGACCAAAAATATCCCATCAGAATCCCAAGAGTTGTACCATGGGGCCAGCAGTGGCCATGAAAGTCAGATAACCGCCTCGAACCCGAGGGATGATGCCCGTCGATGGCACAAGTCCTTTAAAGATGGAAGAAACGTTATCATTATGAGAAATGATTCTTTTGGCTTATTAATTGAACCTTTAAATTAGTAAATGTACTATAAAAAAAGGGTCTAGGGGTCTGGTCGATAATATTCACTGCTAATCCATGTACATTAAATAAACTACCTGGGCTGGGTTTGAGCCCAAAAACGCCACAAAACAGTGCCGGAACCCGTAGGGATCCGCCCACATCGTTGCCAAGTCCAATCACTGATCCGGCGGCGCCCAAAAGTGCCCCTTCGCCGCCCGAACTGCCCCCTGGCGTACGTCGGAAATCGTAGGGATTGTTGGTGGTGCCGTAGACCGTGTTGCTGGTCTCCCACCAAAGGGCGAGCTCCGGCACATTGGTGATGCCCAGAAGGATGGCGCCGGCTTCCTTCAGTCTGTGACAAAAGTACAGGGGACATGTCCACTATTTCGCCCAAAGTTCAGTTTTTGTCCATTTTTCGAATTATTTTTTTTTAATTGCCCAAAAAACGAAATAAAGATAATTTTAAATAGCGAAATTTTGAACGAAAAGAATGGCAAAAAATTGATTTTATATATGAAAAATGGATTATCTGATCAACAGCATAATATCCAAAAAACTCACCTCTTGATGGCCTCCGAATCCTCCTGGCTTGGAAGTTCGTTCTGCTTTCTGGCTGACACACCAGCGGTGCACACAAATCCCTTGCAGAAAGTGTTGTCTTTGACGGTGAATGGGACGCCGAAGAGGGGTTTTGTGCGGGCAAGCTTGAGCAAGAAAATGGAAAATTAAAATTTATAAAAAAAAAATAGATTTTAACCTGTATGAAATTGAATTTTTGTTTAAGAGGTACAGTAAGGTATCCAGCAGGGATAAAGGGAGAATTCCCCCCAAGCCCGGAAAAATCAAAATAAAATCAGAACAAAAAATTTGGATTAAAAATTCCTTAAGAAAAAGACCTAATCTCAATTTTCTCCAGCTGCCTTGTCCCTGAAGAGGGATGTCAGCAGAATTGGATTTCATAGTTTTTTCAAATATTTTTCCATTGCATTTTCTCACTTTCTCATATTCCTCGGAGTTTTTGTCGATTATGGCCAAATAGTTGTCGATGTTCAGTGCCATGTTCTTTGCCGTTGTGAAGTTTTCGTCCACCATGGCATTCAGGGCACCATTCACATGTTTCACACGGTCAATGTAGGCATCGACCAGTTGGGCCGATTTGATCTGAAAAATTGTGAACAAAGATTTAAGAATGTCATAAAAATAAAATTAAATCTATTGTAAAGCCAAGAACCATTATTCCCCATAAAATATAAATTAAATAAAATGAGACAGAACCCATCATACTTAAGCCTTGGATAAGTATATCACAAATGTCTATAATTTCGCGTTAAAAACATGGCATTTAATATTTTTGCCTTCAAGCTCCCTTTTTCAATAATCTGTCTGTAAATAAATAAAAAACTTACCTAAACCATAACCATGGATATTGAGGAAAAATTATTCCTCTCATATTTTCCAAAATTCCAATAAAATCACAGCAAAACCCCAAAATCCCACATCGCCCTTGCGGATCAGAGCGGCAGCTTCGCCCGCAGAGATCATCAGCAGTTGGTTTGCCGGTTTGTCCACCGCATGACGCGTTCGGAAGAAGTTGATGAGTCGAAAGAAGGCCGAGGCGAAGTAGAAATAAATGGATAAAACGAAGCTGGATAACGCGTAGAAGGAGCACATTGTCCAGGAGGGATGGACGAAGGTGAAGGCTATCTGAGAGGGGTCAAATTGGAATTTATGCACTTTTTCGATATTTCGATTGAATATACTAGAAAACTGCTATTTTAATTTCTTTAAGGAGTTTTTATTCCCAATTTAATGAAAGTTAAACTTCGAAAATTTTCAGTTTTTTGGCCTTACTACAACAGCGAAATTTCCTTATGAAATTATTTGGGTGTGCAAAGGTAGGGAGAATGTGCGCGAAAATATAGAAAGTTCACAACACTGAACGGGGGTACGGGGGGAAAGGGTGATTCGTCATCGCCAAACTACATATACATAAAATACAAAGTGCTCAAAATATTGAGGGGACGGAAAAATTACGAGATTCACTCAAAAACTCCAATGATCCAAAAATCCAAATTGGATTTTTAGAAGAGAAATGCAAGAAAAATGAATGGAGAAGTTAAATAGAAAGCTGAATGATTTTCTGGAAAAGATATTAAATTTCAAATATTTATACAAAATGAGTGAAAATTTGAAATTATCCGTAGATTTTAAGGAAATTTCGACCTTTTCACCTTAACCCAGTCATCAAAATTAAGATCGTGTGAGAATAGAGAAATGTTTTTGGAAGATCACTAGTTGAAAAATTTTATATTTTAGTAGATGCATAGCGCCGCTCCGTTTATTAAATGATTATTTTTTCGAATTTTATTGGCGGAAATTTCCCTCTCAACACAAACTAAACTACTAATACACCTTAAGAGTGGGGGGGGGGGGGGAGACCATGAGCCCAAGTGCTCATCGATCGGCGGGGCCGGCCAACCCCAACTCCAACAAACGCCGACCCAAACTTTTGCGTCGCCAATTTGCCCCGTCAACTCATTCCTCCACTTCCCATCCCATCCTTTCCCATATCAATCATTGATTGTCCCCTTGGCAGACACTCAATTCCATTTCAACAGCAACAAAAGAAGAATAATCGAATAATCATCTTAAGTATTACAATACTATGTACATTATTGTACATATTCCTATTCAGTATCGGAGATTTTGATTGGTTGCATAAGTGCAATGAGATTATCTCTGGAATTACAGATCGAGAAATTTTGGTACTTATTTAGTTTACGTGCCAAATTTTTTTCAAATTTTTTTAGGAAATTTTTTTTTCAAACAATCTTTCCCTAGGTTAACTTTTGACGTGGAATCCGATTCTGACGTCCATTTTGACGTAATGCGTCATCTGACGTCACTTTTTGACGCTGACGTCAAATTTTTTTGAAATTATAAAATATTTATTTAATGTCGGCATCAAAAACTCACGTCAGATGACGCATTACGTCAAAATGGACGTGTGAGAACAAACGAGGAAAATCCCGTAGGATAGATAATAATAAATTCAAATACTCCGAGTATTATTAGGGCTCGAACCCTTTCCAAAATATTTGATGAAAATGGGGAATGGGAAATAATATTTATTCCACACAAAATATTTCACACACTCAACAACAACTGACTGACAAAAATGAGAGGAAAACAAAACTAAAAATGCAAAGGGATAAAAGGTCATAATTTGGCGGAAAATCACATTATTTCGAATCAAGGTTCCTAATATCCCACATCCCGACCCTCCGGAAGGCGACGTCCCGGCGCCTCAAGTCATTGGAACACGTCAAACAGGGGGGATCACGCGACATTCGGCTGTTTTCCGAAAGGCCATGGGTGGGCGGACGATGCTGAGCAGTGCCCTTCTTCCATGAAGGGACCCAAAATCGACGTCGCCAAGACATCGAAGACTGCACTTGGCCCAACCTCCGATCGAATTGGCCATTCTCAGCACCCTCAAAACTCTGTTGGTCTGCCCTCGAAGCAAAAGGCCGATACGAAGAATGCGCTGAAAGGCTCAATCCGCTCGATAAAACCCGCTGCTTCTGTCCTTCATTCCTGCTTCTCTGAGGCAAACCATGCTCAGGTGCGCTGTTCTCGCTATGCTGACATAAAATTGGATGCGACTTCGGCACTTCCTGGTGGTTATTATTGGTGTTGCCTTGATGTTTTCGTGTCGGCTTCCTTTGCCGTTTCCTCCTCTTCTGTTCCTTACCAAAATCCAACTCCGTCCCGACCCTCCGAGCGTTCGTCGTCCCTGGCGAACACTGAATTCCTCGCTCCTTTTCCTCGCAAAATTTGGCCGACGGGACAACAACCGTGACAGAAGTAGCTTGGACAGGATCCACAGTACGCTCCGGTTCATCCAAATCGAAAATCCGCGATCCTATGCTCTCACATGCATTCGATCCGATCAGTAGGTCGTGGCCAAACGGGACAGCTGTGATGACAAAACTTACTCGAATTGGTGCCGAATTCTTTCGGTGTATAGGTACAACCGCAACCCCGAATGTTTCCACCTTCTTTCCATTTAATACTATCACCTTTGGTCCTCCCCGTACGAATGTTACTGCTCCTGGGTCCAGGATTCCATTACAAAACAATTCGAAAAGGTACCGAGCTGATATCATGGAAACCGGCGAATTAAAATCCAAGAACGTCGAAACCTTCTGATTTTGGATATAGAACTCTAAATTGTTTATTTTCCCGATGATCGGTGGAACATATTCATTTTCCGGGTGCCTGTACGGAGTCCCTTCGTTCCGGTTCTCATTGTCCTGGTGCGTTGGAACTGCATTCGGCTGATCCATCGGGATAGATGTCAAGCGATTTTGCTTCTGTTTTGCCCCTTCTTCTGTTTGCCCCTTCTGCATATGCGATTTCTGAGACTCCGCAGCAATGGCGTCGGCATCTTCCAACTCAAAATCTCGCAACCCATCCAACATTTTTCTCAAAATTGACCCATATTCACTTGGACGTGATTGTGCTGCTGCATCCTCAAATTCCGTCTTAATCGCATAGCGCAAAGCTAACTTTGCATCGCCCTCAACAATTCTCAGCAGTTCGCGGAGTCGCTGCTTTCCGTCCAAATGCGCAGCCGATGAATTGAAGTGATTGAGGAATCTGCATACAGCACCCAATCCTTCGTTTCCTGTCAGTTTCAAAGCTGAATTGATCCAATTTGTCCTGTCGGAAATTGCTGCAAATTCTTGTCCTGCAATAGCTGATCCTGCTCCAAGTTGCTGCCCATGACTTGGTGAAAATGATGTGGAGGGTCCGGCCTCTGCAAAGCCCGAATCAGCAAAACTCGCGGCGAATTGCTGTTCCATCCAGTTTGGGTTCTGCATGCTCTGCCTCCACAACATGGCCATTGGCTCACAAATGTTGGGTTGGGGACGGTCTGCCATGTCGAGATCCAGGCTCCTCCAAGAAGCTCAACACAACCACCAAGGTTGAGGGACCGGCAGAGATTAGAAGACCAAATATAGAGCCCAACCAATTACAAATTGGATAACACAATCTACAAGATTGTGGGGCTGACGAAATCGATGAACACTGCTCGCCGCAGGAAGGAAGCACCCACAAGTTACAAACAAAGTGGAGCAATCGATTGATTTGTCTGTATTACCACCAAGATAATACAGATGTCGAAATCCGCCGGAGATGAGCACAAGATGGGATGAAAATCTGTATTACCACCAAGATAATACAGAACAAGTTGAAGATATGATTAGACGAACAAAATAAAATTTCAAAATAACGGGAAATTTGTTGATAAAATCGGACACTGCTCAGCAATCGTCCTTTTCCGGCAGCGCCATGTGAGAACAAACGAGGAAAATCCCGTAGGATAGATAATAATAAATTCAAATACTCCGAGTATTATTAGGGCTCGAACCCTTTCCAAAATATTTGATGAAAATGGGGAATGGGAAATAATATTTATTCCACACAAAATATTTCACACACTCAACAACAACTGACTGACAAAAATGAGAGGAAAACAAAACTAAAAATGCAAAGGGATAAAAGGTCATAATTTGGCGGAAAATCACATTATTTCGAATCAAGGTTCCTAATATCCCACAGANATTCCTCGCTCCTTTTCCTCGCAAAATTTGGCCGACGGGACAACAACCGTGACAGAAGTAGCTTGGACAGGATCCACAGTACGCTCCGGTTCATCCAAATCGAAAATCCGCGATCCTATGCTCTCACATGCATTCGATCCGATCAGTAGGTCGTGGCCAAACGGGACAGCTGTGATGACAAAACTTACTCGAATTGGTGCCGAATTCTTTCGGTGTATAGGTACAACCGCAACCCCGAATGTTTCCACCTTCTTTCCATTTAATACTATCACCTTTGGTCCTCCCCGTACGAATGTTACTGCTCCTGGGTCCAGGATTCCATTACAAAACAATTCGAAAAGGTACCGAGCTGATATCATGGAAACCGGCGAATTAAAATCCAAGAACGTCGAAACCTTCTGATTTTGGATATAGAACTCTAAATTGTTTATTTTCCCGATGATCGGTGGAACATATTCATTTTCCGGGTGCCTGTACGGAGTCCCTTCGTTCCGGTTCTCATTGTCCTGGTGCGTTGGAACTGCATTCGGCTGATCCATCGGGATAGATGTCAAGCGATTTTGCTTCTGTTTTGCCCCTTCTTCTGTTTGCCCCTTCTGCATATGCGATTTCTGAGACTCCGCAGCAATGGCGTCGGCATCTTCCAACTCAAAATCTCGCAACCCATCCAACATTTTTCTCAAAATTGACCCATATTCACTTGGACGTGATTGTGCTGCTGCATCCTCAAATTCCGTCTTAATCGCATAGCGCAAAGCTAACTTTGCATCGCCCTCAACAATTCTCAGCAGTTCGCGGAGTCGCTGCTTTCCGTCCAAATGCGCAGCCGATGAATTGAAGTGATTGAGGAATCTGCATACAGCACCCAATCCTTCGTTTCCTGTCAGTTTCAAAGCTGAATTGATCCAATTTGTCCTGTCGGAAATTGCTGCAAATTCTTGTCCTGCAATAGCTGATCCTGCTCCAAGTTGCTGCCCATGACTTGGTGAAAATGATGTGGAGGGTCCGGCCTCTGCAAAGCCCGAATCAGCAAAACTCGCGGCGAATTGCTGTTCCATCCAGTTTGGGTTCTGCATGCTCTGCCTCCACAACATGGCCATTGGCTCACAAATGTTGGGTTGGGGACGGTCTGCCATGTCGAGATCCAGGCTCCTCCAAGAAGCTCAACACAACCACCAAGGTTGAGGGACCGGCAGAGATTAGAAGACCAAATATAGAGCCCAACCAATTACAAATTGGATAACACAATCTACAAGATTGTGGGGCTGACGAAATCGATGAACACTGCTCGCCGCAGGAAGGAAGCACCCACAAGTTACAAACAAAGTGGAGCAATCGATTGATTTGTCTGTATTACCACCAAGATAATACAGATGTCGAAATCCGCCGGAGATGAGCACAAGATGGGATGAAAATCTGTATTACCACCAAGATAATACAGAACAAGTTGAAGATATGATTAGACGAACAAAATAAAATTTCAAAATAACGGGAAATTTGTTGATAAAATCGGACACTGCTCAGCAATCGTCCTTTTCCGGCAGCGCCATGTGAGAACAAACGAGGAAAATCCCGTAGGATAGATAATAATAAATTCAAATACTCCGAGTATTATTAGGGCTCGAACCCTTTCCAAAATATTTGATGAAAATGGGGAATGGGAAATAATATTTATTCCACACAAAATATTTCACACACTCAACAACAACTGACTGACAAAAATGAGAGGAAAACAAAACTAAAAATGCAAAGGGATAAAAGGTCATAATTTGGCGGAAAATCACATTATTTCGAATCAAGGTTCCTAATATCCCACAGACGTCAGAATCGGATTCTACATCAAAAATTACCACGGGAACGGGAAAGTCATTTTTAGATGATTTCACGAAAACACAATTTTTGACGTCAACGTCAAAAAGTGACGTCAGATGACGCATTACGTCAAAATGGACGTCAGAATCGGATTCAGCATCAAAAATTACCACGGGTAAGTCATTTTTAGATGAATTTAATTAAATTTAATATTTTTGAAAAAATTTGGCACGTAAACCAAATAAGTACCGAAATTTTTATGGTGTCCATAAGTAAAATCCGCGTCAGAAAAATGTGAAGATCCCTTCAAATTATAATTTTTTGAAACGATTTTTGCCTGCATCAGGATAAATCTCCGCGCGACCACACATTGTGAGGAATGAGCAATTTGGAGGGGGTATTTATTTGGAGGGGGTGGAGGGCCACGCCCACGACAAGGAATGACACGCCCACTTCAAGATGGAGTGGTCTTTGGATTCAATGAAGGAATAGATGCAAGGAATAGAGAGAACGCATCCGACCAATCGCTTCGAAACATTCTGGCTCCAAAAAAGGAAGCCAGATTTCCACATTTTTCTGACGCGCATTTTAAATGTGTTCTCGTTGTACAGTACAGTATTCCCTTCCTGTTTCTAAGGGATATAAATTTCGGCGCCAAAACAGCATTTGAATCTTTGCATTTCGTTTTTTTTCTTTTCAGTTGCTTTTATGGATATTCAAAAAAATTTTGCGCTGAAACTCATTTTTGTTTATTAAAATTTTTCTTAATAACCATTTAAAAGATTTACTTATCTTTCTATAGTTCATTCTATTTAAAATACTAAATACCTGTTCTGATAATGATAACACAACATTTGTGTACTTTGTCACTATTCGACCCGACAAATGTCACCACGTCATGGGTCCATTTCTGTTTGCCAGACTGAAAATCTTTTTTGAAATGTAAATTCATTTTCATTATTTATTATTATTAGGATATAAACATCGCGGGCCAACTCCCAAAAATTTATCGAAAGCATTTTTATGCGGCAGCTCGACAATAAAGTGCACGGGGGATGGATGGGATGCATGCACAACGAAAGGAACGGAGAGAACGAAATTACAAAATTAATTAATTAATAATTAAGTGAAGCGGAGAGTCGGACAAATCGCTTAGGCAATGTACAGAAAAAAAGATTTTTGGAAGAAATGATGAGAAAAAAGGGTGAGAGGCGGCGAATAATCGTTGAAAGACAATTTGTCGAATATCGCAAAATGAGGAATTCGAATTGGATCAATAGAGTTGTGGATTATCTTATATAAAAAATTGAATTTTAGTGTAAATTTTTGTCCGAAAAATCAAATACAACTATCTCTCTGTCTGATCCAATTTTCAAGGTAATTATAATAAAAAAATATTTATGAAAATTAGATTAATTTTGTATCTCAATGGAAAAGGATAAAAATATAACAATGTTCCATTTTCATTGTTTGGCAAAAAACTGGGAGAATTAACCAATGTCGACTGAAGTGATTGATGCAGCGCAAATTCATTGAGAACCAAAAAAACAAAATAAACAAAAAGGGAATGAAAGACTGAAAAGGTACGAAAATGACAAGAAGAATGCTCGGTTGATCCCAAGCTTTAAGTAATAAGCACAGAACACAGCGATGTGATGGTAGTGGAATAAGGTCTATCTCGGGGTTGTTGTCCTTTTGGGAATTTGCTAAAAAATAGTCTCTCAAGAAAATGATTTCAAATTGGAGCAGATGTGGATGAAAAACTCCAAATTTCCCAAAAGGTCAGAGCCCCAAAAATCCAGGAATAAAGTAGAAATGGACAAGAACAAGAATTGTTTCAAATTTGGGTACTGCGTCTGGATTGGATGGGAATCTTGGAGGGGCCGCTAGCACCACCATTGTTGCTGGATTTTCTGCGCACCAATGCCTCGCGTGTTCTGGACGATGTTGTCGGAGCAGTACCCGCAACACCACAGTCCCCGGGCCTGCGGCCATGCACCTCCGGTGGATCGGACCCACTGTTGGAGCTGTGTCGTCGTGAGAAAAGACTCGCCGGTGGACTGCGGCGAAGGGGCGTGGAGTGCGAGGACGGGGCAACTTCCTTCAAATTTGTAAAAGAATTATGAAGCAACAATTGGACTAACAATAAAGTTATGGAACTATGGAAACAACGATTCGAATTTCCAATAAGGAGTTCCAAAGATAATTGTTCCACGTTAAAAACTCAATTCAACATTTTTTGAAAGATGACATTTTTACCAGTAATTACTAGTATCACGTATCACCCACCTCTCGCACGTTGCCAGTCTCGTACTCCAACGACTTGTTCTTGGGCCGTGTGTAATGCAATCGCCAACTCCGTTTCCGAACTATCCCCGAGGCGCCCGCAGTCCTGCCCCCTTGCTGCGGCACCCCGACCACCGTGTGCACACTGCCGGTCCCGCTGCTGCTCCCACTGCTGCTGTTGTTGTTCGACGGGACCGGGGTTGCAGTCGGTTGCGGTTGGGGCGCTTGCCCTTCAGATATTGCTTGCCCCGGTGGTGCTGGCATACCTTCCACAAATGGTGCTGAGGAGCGTCTAGCCTGCAATTTGGCAAAATCTTGAACAAAAATACTTAAAAGTCTTAATATGTCATCCATGATTTGGCAATTTTTCGAAATATTCAATTGACTTCATTAAAAATATTCCCTTGATAATGTCCATCATGACTCGCCTGTGGCGATGTTTCCACCAGCTCGGGGAGTGCTTGCAGTCCCTCCTCCTGCTCGCCGCTCCCAAAAAAGCGTTGTCTTCCGCCGTTTTTGCCCGCCCCGCCACAGCTCGCTTCCGCCCCAATCGCCGACGGAGTCGCCTGGGCACTCGCCCCCGACCCCTCAGTGGTGCTGGTGGAGTATTGTCGTTCCTGGAGCAGTTGGAAGGGCTGTCGGAGTTGTTTGGTGGGCGAGCACTGTCCAGTCGCCAGAAATGCGTCGTCGTCGTCATCTTCGTTGTCGCCGCCGCCCTCCGACGACTCCTCCGTGGTCGTCACCGTCTGCGACTTCATCTCACAGCACCCAACGGAGCCGCTGGTGGTGCAGCAGGAGTCCGGCCGATGCGGCGAGCACTTCATCGACGTGTCTGTAGAACGACCGCCGCCTGTCGCGCAACCTGTCGTATCGCAAATTTGAAAGATAAATTGTGAAAAATTAAATTAAAATAAATAATAATCAAATTATTTTAAAAAATCTAAAATTGTTTTAAATTCACCTGTCCTGCTGCAGCCATGCTCGCTGGTCCCACAGCACATCTCCTCCTCGCCCGAACTGCTGACCACCATCGGCTCCTCCTCCTTGGGCAACTGCAACAGATGTTGTTGGGCCACGGATCGGCCCCTACGACGGGACATGAACCATCTGCAAAAAATCAATTTGTTAAAAATTATTACGAGCAAATTAGCACATTTTCTTGAAAAAATTAAGGATTTCGCTGTATTTTATTCGGTTATTTAATTTCATTTCATAGTGTTTACTCTTCCGATGATCGCGTGCCAACACCGCCTCCCCCTCCGCCACCGCCATTCTTCTTCGTCTCCGACAAAAACCACTCTGACCGAGTTTTCATTCGTTTTGTTTGCCGTTCATGGACCCATTCCAGGTAGGTGAGGGACCTGAAAAATAAAAATAATAATTAAAAAAGTTTTTTATTTGTCGGACCGGGTACTGTCCAAATAGCCACGGGGATACAGCGCAAAGCCTGTCCTGGTCGGGTCCATGCTCTCGGACTCCTCTTCACTGTGCACAACGACCTGCAAAATTAATAGAAGAATTATTAAATATTACAGCGAAGTGTTTATTTCAAGAGCTACAATATTTAAATTTTGAAAATTGAGGGTGGGGTGGCTGCAGCTCTACAAAGTGCCAAATAAGAAAATTTAATAAAGGGATTAATGGCGCTTTTTATTTTTTTAAATTCTGACTGCCCTAAAATTTCTTCTTAATGAAAAAACGCTCAACCTGACAGATCAAAATTGCGAAATTTTGTTCAGAACATATCTTTTGCAATGATTTTTACTAGTTGAGAAGCATCCCCGAAAATTTTCCTAGCCCAGTCTCGAAGGTTTGCGGTTATTGATTCTCAAGTGCCAAATAGGAAAAAATACAACTTTCAAAAAAGTTACGACCCACCTCGCCCATGCTGGTGCTCAGTCGCTCCTCCCTGCCGCGAGCGGCGACCGTGCCCATCGGCCACTCGATTTTGGACTCCTCCAGCGACCGCGATGCTTCCCTTTGTCGCCGGTGTGGCGCGTATTTCCCCAATTCCGGCAGGCTCTCCCCGTAAACATCCTCGTCCTCGCAATACTCCTCAGTCGCCGTACCCAGCGACGCTCGCTTCTCGCCACTGAAAGCCTCGGCCTGTTTGGAAGTAGTCGGCTGCTGTTCGAGCTCGGAGAGTGACGGAGGACTCCGAGACTCGCGTTCGAAACGAATGGATGGGTGACTGAGTGTCCCTGAAACATGAAAAAGCAATGGCTAGAGAATGACTAGAGAAAGTTTGATTTCAGCTTTTTTGGAAAAATCTACACAAATACACTTTTCGTAATTTCTTGCGACATTCCAATTTTTTGAGCATGGAACTTTGATTAAGTATATTCATATGAAATTATAGCAAATTTAATATAAAAACCCCAAGATTTATTTGCATAATAAAAGGTTGGAAAATGAACTGATTAATGGCGTCAAAAAAATTGTTTAAGTAAACAAAAGCATACTCAAAACATAACAGCACAATGAAACATTTTATTGATGCTAATTGATAAGCAATTAAAAAGTGAAACTTGATCTGATCAGTGATTTGTGTGGCAGAGATTGTGTTGTGGGATGGTGAAAGAAAATGGGTAAGAGGGGGAGCGAAGGGGAGATGGTCAGGATCAGAATGGTCATACTCCAGTTTTGCAGGTCTATCTGGCCAATTATGTGCAAGAACGCCAAGAGTGGATTAAAGCTGGAGAGGAAGAGAACAAGAGAGACAGGCAAAATAAGGAAACATGGTTAGAGAGAAAAGGGAGAAGGGGAAAAAGAGATCAAAATCGCACAAGGGGCGGGGAGACAGAATGGAAGAGCCAGGGACGATCCACACCTAAAAGGATCCTTCTATCATAAAAGTGATCGGATTTGATCAAATTCAAATTTGTTGATTCGATGGTATGCAAAATTTGCCAATTCTGCTTGATTATCTAAGGACTCCCATTAGGTGTAAATTTTTTAAATATCATGTAAGTGATCGACTTTTATAGGCACTTATACATTAAAAATTATGTGGTCATAGGAACGAGATTGTGTGTGTTTGCTTCATAGGGAGGAGGATGGCGGAGCCAATAGCATGTTGGGGTTGTCCTTGCGCGAGTGCTGCGAGCGTTGCTGCAGTTGTTGGTACTCGCCGGATGGATTCATGTTGGCGGCCGCGCAATAGGCGTCAATGCGACGTTGCAGCGACTCGGTTGGCGGCGGCGGGGGCGGACAATGGAAGCGGTGGTTGTTGTTGGGAATGACGCGCGACTTGTTGTTGGCGACGAAGTTGCGGCGCGACTCCTCCCCTCGCGGTTGTTGCTCCGCTCCAAACAAAACCTGTCGCTGTGCCTGCTTTTTGAAATGCCAATTCTGGTCATTGTCGCCGCCATTCTGATTGGTTACAGTAGATGTTGTTGACAGTGATGAAGACAACATCCGCGTGTTGCGCTGTTCTTGGCGTTGTTGCAAAACGGCAGATGGAGTCGGACTTTGGAGGAGGAAGGTGGAACGACGTTGTTGCGACTTTTCGCCGTCAATCGCCACTGTTGTTTTGCCATTGTTCACAACCACCATCTCCTCGCCCAAATCGAGAAGTTGCGGCTTCACAATGGTGCAGGTGCTGATGGACGGCCTCAATTTGGATCGGCTGCATTGTTTTCGCGATGAAGAGTCAGTTGAGTCCATGGAATCGGAGTTGCGCCGATGGACTGCCACAGCAAATGACGGTTGTTCGGGTTCCGCAGCCAACTGGAATTGCGGTTGTTGGAAGCACAGAGTCTGGACTGCAGGCGCAGCTGCAAGCTCGACATGCGAAGCGGACAGGGCAGCGGCGGTGCGCGCGACTTGCAACTGCGCGGAAAGCATGGACACAGCGGAGTTGGAGGAGGAGGACTTGCGCCTGCTGCGTCGACTTCCGCGCCGACTGACCACCCGCACGGCGCCGACATTGGAGTCTGAAATGGAAGCACACAACAAAATGGGCAAACCAAACACAAAAAATAAAAAAGCAATAAACCCAAAAATGGTTTAGAAACTAAGGAAAAGTTAACCAAACAAAATAAGAATGGGAAAACCAAAAACCAATCAAAATTAAACAAAACAGCCAAAAGTACTAATTAATTTTTATTTTAAAAATTTCGTTATAGTTTTAATTTTGAGTTGACTAATATTCTATTGTATATTTAATTTTGACATATAAAATCTTACTGGACGGTAGCTGAAAGGAGAAGTTGTAGTGTTCGTCTATGCGCAGCGTGCGTCCGGTGATGCGAGCGTAGAACTCATAGCAGTCGCGCGGGAACAGACTGGTCCTGCCGAAGGCCTGGATAATGCGCGAAATCACTTGAGAGGCCAGCTTGAACCGCTTGATGTCCTCCAATTTAGCCTGAATAAAAAATCATTGGTAATTAACAAATCGAAGAAAAAATGTTAAGCTTTAAGTTTATTTTTAATAAAAAAAAAGATCGAAAAAGATGCTTTTTAAAAGGAAATTCCATTCTATTTTTATCGCACCCTTTGTCCGTCATGGATGCAAGTGTGAAAGAGTGATGGGGCCACAGAGATTCCGATGGCGTCCGGGGTCATTCGAGTG
Source organism: Rotylenchulus reniformis (assembly GCA_001026735.1). Taxonomy (NCBI): domain Eukaryota; kingdom Metazoa; phylum Nematoda; class Chromadorea; order Rhabditida; family Hoplolaimidae; genus Rotylenchulus; species Rotylenchulus reniformis. The sequence goes on from LDKF01001315.1 coordinate 41,537, forward strand.
CCAAATGCTTCGGCCGAGTCGGTGATCACATGGAAAGTGCCGAATAGAAGCACCAACAGATGTTGGGAGGGGACAGGCAAGCTGGTGACAATTCTGAAAAATAATAAATTAAAATAAAAAGAAAAATTTATTTAGAATCATTTTTCCTATTGAATATGATTTTCCACTTAATTATGAATTCATATTTAAAAAATCATTACGTTCTTAACTTCTCGATTTTCTTCCCCTATTAAAATTAACAAACCTGCAAAATAGGTCGCGTTGCTGTTCCTCCTCCATCTGCTCTGCCGACTCGAACAATTGGCGCTCATTTTCCGCTCCCAAAATACCGCCGGGCAATTTGGCGAGAAAGCGCTGCAAAATGAAAATTTAAAAATAAAAAAAGAGAAAGGACAACCTTAATGACCGAAGCTGCTGTATAAACACTGATGTTGGAGATGTTCACCAATCGGCCATGTTGCTAAAAGAGAATTGCGAATTGACAAAATAAAATTTAATTATTTAATTCGCAAAAAATGACTTACCATGATGTGGGATAGTTTCCGAACTTGGGCCTGGTTCCCCGGGGCTCGCCATATGTCCTTCTTCAAAGGTCCCTCCTTGTTCACCTTCAGCAACAACACCAACAATGTGGCCGGAATGTCATGGGCAAATGCCTCGTTGATGGGAACACCGAATTTAACCCTAAAATTGTAAATAAAATTGGAATAATAGGGAAAGTTCAAACTTTTCAATGCGTCCTCTATACCGGTGTTCCAGCTCATCCGATCCGCACAATACTGAAAATAAAATGAAAAATCAGAGCTCTTCATTTCATGTCCTAAATTCATTTTTTGCTGGATTATTTTCATTAATATTTTTTAATTTGACGAGAAGATACCGGATTTACCCATTCCATATGCGGCCGAAGCCGCCATTTCCGGAGTTGTGTGCCGTCGAGCGAAAGAGTCGCTGCTGGATCCGTTTCGCTTTTTGGCAGTGCTAAAGTTTAGGTTTATTTTCATAAATACGGAAAATCCTAAACCTGATCCGTTCAGTTTTGCTGCGATCCTGCTGGTGCGGCGTTCGGTTGCTGGCCGAGTCAACAGAGCGACCTCGACATTTGCTGCTGTCGCTGGGCGTGTAATGCTCCGCCACGTCAAACTGTGTGGTGCTCGACGATTGTTGTGCTGCTGTTGCGCTGGCCGAGGAACGCCTTGGCGATGATTTCACCCGTCGGAACTTTTTGCCAAACTTTGATGCAAATGGGTCTGATTGGCGTGGTCGTTGTTGTTGATCAGGAGGTACTACTACTAGAGATTGATGGTCATTCATTGATCGAAAAGAACATGTCATTTTATAATTAAGGTATCAATCCAGTTTTTTAATTATACGGCAGTTGCAATGTAAGTTCAGAGCTTTTTTCAAGAAATAAAAACTATTGATTATTTTGTCTCCTATCCTAGAGTCACATCAATTTTTCAGAAGGTCAAGTTTTTTGTGTCTGAGTGAGTAAAAAGTAAAAACACCAAAAAACACCTTCTTCAATTACAATGTTACATAATTAGGGCTGGGATTTTTAGTTTGTAAACTATTTTTTTATTTTCAGTTATTTAGCGAAATATGCACTAAAAACATGTTTTTAGATGGTTTTGAAGTATTTTAAAGATGTTTTTTAAAAACTATAAAAACTATTTTGGCCATTTTTTGGGCCAAAATTCCTTCATAAAAATGCAATAAAAATGGGATAAAAACCTTTTTTGGCTTTTAGCAACTATTTGGGGTAAAAAACTAAAATAGTTAACTATTTTCGGGTTTTTAGCAACTAAAAATCCCAGCCCTATACATAATAAATGATAAAACTACTCTACTTTAGTAAAAGAGACTGAAAATTTTCAAAATCAGAATATTTTAATTTTGTCTGATTTGGACCTTTGAATTGAAATCAGTCAGAACATTTCTGACAAACCAGAACAGATCCGACCCCTGCTTAAAACCTTATGNAGGAGGAAGATGTTGTACAAAGTGTTCTCAAGTGTCTGTTGTCGATGAGGGGAAGAGTGAGGAAAGGAAAGTTTGAAGTTGGCGAAACGAAAAACGACGGAAAATGTTGCGAATGTGTGGGGACAAATTGGTGGAAAGGGGGAGGAAAGGCCAAGTCCGGAGGAGGAGGATTAGTCATGCTGAATCATGGTAAGGCCAAGAACAGAAGCAGGGAACAGGAATAGGCAAATCAAATCAAACACATTGTCGGGGTAAAGGAGGAGGAGGAGAAAGAGGAATTCAAGTTTGGACATTTTGAGGATTGGATGAACCAAGAGAACCAAGAATTGGTCAATCTTAGCAGAGGAGTAGAGTGGTCCAAAAATGTGAAATTTAGATAAATGTACATGAATGTGCTCTAAAACTGCCATTTTCTGCAGTAAAAACGAGCCAACGCCATTTTTTAAAATCCATTTGGACCATCTGTTCCAGGATCCATAAATCAAACCCTTTCCCTGGAACAAATTTTCAAATAATAAAATTTGGATTGGTTCTTAATGCGCAAGATTGCCACAAAAATTATGACAATTTTGATAAGATGCACAATATTTTCAATTTAAGTGGCGAACTAATTTGGCGAGGGAAAAGGGAAACAATAAAGCATTGTCAAGCATAAAGCTGGAGTGGATTTTGCTCTATTCATTTGACTTTTGAGATAGATAGGGAAAGAACAGAGAATGGTGGTGAGATGGAGGAATATGGGGCGATTTGTGGTGGCTGCGCGAGTTGGATGGATGGATCACCGGGGGGG
>LDKF01001315.1:44409-63063 GCA_001026735.1 Rotylenchulus reniformis
GGATGGATTTGATCAGCCGCCAACCACAGAATGGATGGATGGATGTGTTTGTAATGGGATCACTCTCCCAAATGGAAAGGTGCGAATTGGTTGGTCGGGGGATTGGGAATTGCTTTTGTACGATTTGATGTGAATCGGAGGAACACAACACGGAAGAATGGATGGGCGATTGGGGGGGGGATTGCTTTTGTGGTGTGTCCTTGTCCCCCCATGTGTTATTATGATTATGATTATTATGGTATTGTACGATTGGTTTGGTTTGGTGGCCCAGCAGATGAGTGATGTCTCCGTTTTGGAATGTTCCCCAGGATGTCATCTCTCGTCCCCGAAAGTTTGTCTTTTGAACCTTTGAACCTTTGGTGGAAATTCAGGGCACGAAACAACCCCATTAGCTTTGGAGAAGGATTATGTAGGATATGAGGAAGCCGGGAACTTTTATCCAATGTCTCCGGATTAAAGGGGGGGAGGGTGTCTAAATTAGGACCAACTTCCAAAGAACAACTTTGAAAGGGTTGCAGATGGGGGCAATGGAAATCAAAAAAATTCTCAAAATTGACATTTTTGGCTTTTCAAAAAATGGGAAAAAGAACAGACAAATGGGAAGAGAGACGATAGGGACAGGAAATACCTACTTGTAAAAGGACATTCATACTATTATTCCTCCATACCCCAACTCCTCCACCTGCTTCTTCTCCTCCTCTCATCGTCATTTCCGTGTTCAGTTTATCACCATTCATTCATTCCAATTCCATCACAGAAAACGTAAAGCTTATGGAGGTGCGGGAGAGGGGGAAGGTGGGGGGAGGGGGGAGTGTCGAAAATTGGGGTACGCAGGAGAAGAGGAAGGGAGGGGAAGGGAAGAGTGCATGATGTGGAAGGGATGAATGGGGTGGAAGGAAGGAAGGAAGAACGAAGGAAGAGAAAGGACTATAGAGGAAGAATAGGAAGGAATTCTCTTCCTCTTCCCAGTGGATGTATGTGGGGGAGGAGGGAGGGGCAGGAACAAACTGACCATCAGAGCAGAAGATACGGAGTTGGAAGGAGAGAGAGAGAGTGTATGGGAAAGGCAAGCAGACGGACAGAGAGGGCAGACACTCCTTTGGGAAGGCCCCCGAGGGGCTTTTGGCCCCGTCGCATCCAATCAGCCGTTGTTGGCCCAAAGAGGGGGGGGGGGGGNCCTAAGGGGGCATTGGGGTGGTGGGAGAGCACCCCCCCCCGGTCAGTCAAGACTCGGGATGGGACGAGTGTTGTGCTGTGCACTCATCAGCAGCGGAGTACCCACTACCCATCCGTCCGTCCGCCGTCCTTCCGGCCACTCACCCAGTTGCACCCCACAGAAGAAGAGAATTCTCCCACCCCCTAGGCCACTTTCGAAGGCGGATGGCAAAATGGCCAAGTGAGTGTATGGCCATGGCCACCGCTGACCATGCCCCATGGTCCGCCCGCGAGTTTACGCTTTTGGCCATTCTCTCTCTTGGGGACTGACTCACTCGCATCCGCCGGCAGTGCCGTCCCGCGTCCTTGTCGGTCACATAATTCCATTATGCCACAACGACGACGACGACGGGGACACCGCCGGACTTGTGGTGGCCACTGTCGGGGGGTGCCCACCCGCTGGCCAGCAAGCAGCCAAGGGGCCAAGCCCAGTCATGGCCACTTCCGGTTACTTCCGGCCCACTTCTTGCCCCTTCCGGCGCGGCGGAGCCACCGATGGATGAAGGACGGGGAAAATATAAAAGTGGGAGGGGACAGGGGAAGGAGGAGGAGGGCACATTGGGGGAAGCACTAAAAGGAGGAGGAAGGAGAGGAGGAGGGCAAAAGCAATTGCCTGTGATGGGATGGGATGAATGGAGGGCCCAAATGAGCAGGGACTTGGCCAACTCCATTTTTGGCACCATCCTGTGAGGGGGGAGTTAGCTCTGCCGATGTGAAGGTCACCTTTTTGAATTTTCTTCTGTAGAAAATTTAGCATTAGAAAATTCAAGAAAAATGCCCAGAGGTGTCTGAAAAATAACCCAGCCCAAAATTGGCCATTATTGCGAAGAGATAATTGGACAAAGATGGGGGAGGCGGGGAAATTGTTGCCGTGACGTGATGCTTTGGCCAAATTTCCGCGAAATAAATGCCTTCCGGGGCCTCTTCTTCTGCCGCCTGGCCATTTCCCTATGGTAATGACGTCAACCGACGCCGCCGTTGCCGCTCGTTTACGTGCCTTAAGAGCTCTGCATCAGCAACAAGCACCCCCCCCCCATCCCCATCCCCATCCCCATCCCCATCGTCTATTCCGCTAAAGCCGAATAATGAGAGGGTGAAGGAGAAGAGAATGGGGAAGGGGTAAGGGGCAAGGGGGGACCCCGTTTCCGGTCATTTGTCTTCTCCCATTTTTCCCTCACCACACAGAAGAAAGGGGCAGTTGCTAGGATATGGATGTGTATATTCATTAATGGCAGGAATATTTTGGGGCCAAAATTGGCAAAATGTTGGAAGCAACCAAATTGTGACTTTTGTTGTAAAAATCCACACAGAAAATGGCTTTAACTTTAATATATATGCTGTAAGACAATTTGACTTACTTATCTCGGTTGCGCCCCTTATCCAGTCTCCTGCTGATCCATGAGAATAAATGTGAAATGATCAAAGAATATAGTTCATACTTCACTTTTGTACAGCACTAACATGAAAATGGGGGGGGGGGGAGTTAGTTGCCCAAGGGCGTACTTTCCCAGTGGCATTTATGGACCTTTTAAATATCCTTAATGTATCGTAGGACTAAGGAGTTTTCTCTTGCTCAATGTCTGTAATTGGAGGATTTTCCAATTGTGTATTACAAATATTAAAAGGGACTTTGGGTTCGATGTCGATCTCGATTCGAGATTCTCGAAAAATCTCTTCTCGATCCGGTCTCTACTAACTACAAAGGTGATTTTTTCGGCCATTCGTAGGTTTGTCTAATAGCTGTGTGGTCTCTCATCTTGGATCCGTCCTTTATTGCTTTTTGGGCCTTTGAAATGCACAACATTGACGGGATAAAACTAAAATAGTCTCTCGGTAGAAATGGACTTTTCTAGGATCTTTTGAAGCGAATTCCTTCTTACAAAATAGTACAGAAAAGTGGATAAAACGAGGAAAAAGAAACAAACAATATTCATTTAACATGGAATGGTTTATGCGTCATAAAATCCTAGCGCTGAAAATAAAATTTGGTTTCTACAGGATTTTTACGCCGATTTTAAGTTGAATCGGTATCATCAGAATATCTTGTTTGGAAAGGATATGTACATTGGAAAATATTTATTTTATATTAGGGTAAAGTACCATATAATATATAATGTCAGAAAAGGCGGTGGGGGTCGTTTGAGTCCCTGCTGTTATAGGGTAGTTAGAGTCCCTGTCTAAAAAATTCTACAGGCATCAACTTTTTCAAAAATTCCATAGGCATCAGGCTTTTCAAAAATTTTCGGGCACTACCTGAAAGAATGCCGTTTTTGAAAACCCACAAATTTAACAGGCGGGACCCTTCATTTGAAAACCAAAAATATTTTTTTCTTTTTTTCCTAAAAGGGTAACCCTTTTATTAAGTTTTCAAAAACGGCCTTCTTTCAGGTAGTGCCAATTTTTGCATCGAAATTTATTTATTTATTTTTGTTGAGTATTATTTAGATAGGGACTCCAAACGACCCAATAACAACGGGGACTCACCAACGGGACTCAAACGACCGAGTCCGCAGTAAAGTGATATTCAAAACGGACTGGGTCGTTTCATTGCCGGTACGTTTCATTGCCAAGGCTTGTAACTTTGTTCAAACCAAACCTAGAGAAATGGATTTGGTGTCAAAAGATTGAGCATTAATATAGCTACAAAACAAGTCTAACCCCATCCGGATTGACCCACTGCAAAAAAGTTATGGCCAAAACATCGCTGTTTTTTCAAATTTTGGCCAAATTGACGGTATTTTGGCCATAACTTTTTTTGCGGTTGGGCCAATCCGGATGGGTTTAGACTTGTTTTGTAGCTATATAATGCTCTATCTTTTGACATCAAACCCGTTTCTCTAGGTTTGGTTTGAACAAAGTTACAATTACAAGCCTTGGCAATGAAACGTACCGGCAATGAAACGACTCCCACCGTATTCAAAATACTTTGAAATTTGCACTGTGCATATCGCCAAGCTCAATTTTTTGCTTAAAATTGTCATCATTTTTGTTTTTTCTATTTTTTCATCTTTTTTCTTTCTTTCTTTATTGTTTTTTATTTCTTCGTTGCCACAGATTAAATAATAAATATATATGTAAGTTTCGACATTTCTTTTCTTGGAAATCAGTTTTTAAAAAAATGCAACGCGACGCATCAATTCCAGCGAGCGATGGACGCGATAGACTAAATCTAAAAACCTTTTTTTTTATAATGCTTTATGCTCTGATGCAAAATTATAATTCCACCCAAATTTTCGGAGATTCACCAACTTCCGCAAAGCCGATCATGCTGAAATTTTACACACAATTACATAACATATGAGTTTTGTAGCACCAAAAAAGCATACACCAAAAAAAATAGCACCATATGCAATGGCGTAGTCAGAAAAAATTTCATAGGAGTTTTTTCTCGGGAATCTATGCCGAGCAAGATGATATAAAACCGTGGAAAAAATTTCTAGGTCCTTAATAAATTTGATCACTTTTTTTGCTTAAGCTTTTTGGCAAATTTCCCCTTTGCCGACAGTTCATCATTTATTTTAGAGATCAATATGGCATTTAAGAAAACCATTTCCCGTTTCAACATCAACACTTACTTCTCTTTCTACTTTTCATTGTTTACTTGATTTTTCTTAAATGTTCTTTCTTCGCATTTTTAAAAAGTAATAAAAAATTCGCATTATTTTTTTAAAGGTAGCTTTCTATACAAAAATGGATGAGGACAAGATGAAACGCGCAAAAAATAACCAAAATCACGACGACAATCACCAGCCGCAGAATGGGGAATCTTCCTCATCAACTCCGCCAACAATCCCAATCCCGATCAATGTCATCAACAGCACACCTACGGCTACGGCCCCTTTTCCGGCAGATACGTCGGACGACGAGCTTGATTTTACGACAAGGTACTCATATACTCGTAGTACATGCCGAATTTCGCTTTTTGTTTACGACCTGGGACCTGGCCATTCCATTTTGAATCAAAGGACCAAAAAATGCAACTTTTTAATAGGGCCGCTGTATTCATCGGGCCATTTTTTGCTCATTTTATTATTGACTTTATTATATTATTTAATTATTTTAATTCTATGTTTTATAATTCTATTAACAGATACGACTCGGACCTGGAGTTGGAACACGAGTCTCCCCCCGCAGGCGCCGCCGCCAATGACAACCAATTGCCGTTGATCCCAACGGATTTCAGTTCAATTACTGAGGCAATTCAAAATTTTACAGCTGTTTTTGAATCCAGGTACAGTATGAATGAAAATTTTGAAATTGAAGGGCTGATAAAAACCCGAATTTTTGGAGAGGGAAAAGCACTTTTTGAGAGAATTATGGAAAATCAGACACCCGCAGTAGCATTACATTTTATTCTTTTATCTTACACCATTTTATTGTCTCAATTTTTGACCTCAAAAAGATCCCATCCTTATCAGATACGGAGCTCAACACGCACCATTCTATGATGGATCTCTGCCAAATGCCATTACTGAAGCTTTTGAAGCGCCCGGGCGCGATATTGAAGAACGACGCCCGTTGGCCATTTATCTACACAATGACAACGCCGTGGCCGCCCATATTTTCGCCCAAAGTGTTGGTTTAATTTCTTTTTAGTTAAAAACTCTAAATCCCTTCCATTTTTAGGTTTTTTCTTTGAGAATATAAAAAAGATTTGCTAATAAAATTTCATAGAACAATATTTTTTATGAATTGATTCATTGTCCTTTGTCATTGGATTTTTAATTAATTAATCTTCTTACTGACTAGGTCAAATCATCGTTCAATAACTTTTTTAAGGTGATGAGCTCGATGGAGGTGAGCAATCTGCTCAAGTGTCAGTTCATAGTGTGGGCCTGGGATGTGACACAGCACCAGAATCGACAACACTTCTTCGAATGGCTGAGCATGGCCAGCCTGAGCTCCTTGGCCGATTCCATCAAACTTTTCCCGCAAACCCAATACCCACTGCTAATCCTGCTTGCAAAAGAGCGCGGAGTAATCACCCGCACCTCTGTGGTCTATGGTGGGTTTAATTCTGATTTTAAAGGATTTTTATTTTACAATTTTTAAATAAGTTTAGCTTTAAAATTGATATAGTTCGATTGAGAAAATTATGATTTGGTTTTTAGGGCGGCAATAGCTAAAATAAGATCCGGATAAAATCATTGATCTTTATCTTCTTAAAGGCCACGATGACGTCAGTGCCACAGTGATCAAACTGTTGACAGCAATGGATCAGTACCGATTGATCAAACAGCAGGAATCGGCGGATGAGCGCAATCGGATGGAGCGGGAGCAGTTCAGGCAAGAGCAAGTGGAGGAATACCAGAGGGGGCTGGCCGCAGATCGGGCCAAACAGGAGGAATTGCGCAAGAAGCGGCAAAAAGAATTGTGAGAGAAAATGAAAAATAAATCGAAAAATTTCCGGATTATAAAATTAACATTTTATTTAGGGAGGAAGAACAACAACGACAGCGAGCGGAGACCGATAAACATAATCATCGGAAAGCGTTAGCGACTGTTTTGCCCACCGAACCCGAAGAGAGCGACCCAAATGTCATCACCATTCGGCTGCGTATGCCCAATGGCAAGCAGATAGGGCGGCGGTTTAGGTGTGGATTGCTAAATATTATAAAAATATTTTATCAAATAAAATTTAATAATTCTATCAAATGTTCAGAATTTTATCCTTTTTAAGTTTTTATTAGCCTCGGATTTTTAATCCGAGAATGATTCAGGTTCTGCGAGAGTGTGGAAATGTTGCTGATATATGCGGAGACACTCGGCTATGACAAGGAAAAATACCGCCTATGGACATCTGATATGCCGAAGAAAGAGGTTCTTTTTATTATATTACTTTATTTGACCCTTTTTCGACCATTTTATGTACATTTTGCAAATTTTTTGCCAATTGCATATTCCCAACATCTACCATGTTGGGTTTTTTACTGCTAAATCTATTTTTAAATTCCCTTAAAAGTTTTAAAACCCCTTAAGTGTTTCAATTTTTAGCTCACCAAGTTGGACACATCAAAGTCTTTTGAGCAGCTGAACTGGTCCAAACGGGAGATGGTCACCATTGAGGAGATGTAAAAAGCGCAACAGTTTATTGTTGTATTTCTTCTCATCTGTACCCTATGACTATGATTTAATTGGCTGGAAAATACTGTATTTTCTCAGAATAAATTACCATGGACTAGTCATTTTTCACATTGAATTCGTCATTTGGCCCGTCAATAATACATAATATTGGGATTTGGATGGAGCTATAATTGAAATTAGTTATTTGGCCGATCAATCTTCTTTGTCGCAAAATCGAAGAAAAACGGAAAAAAATCGATTTTAAATTATGTAATTTAAATAGATTTTCTCAATTTTTTAGCGAAATGATCACCCAGGAAAAATTTGTTGATGACGTCAAGGAGGTATGTGCCAGGAGTGAACAGATTGGCAAGGACAAGTGGACATTGAGGACAGAGGTGGGGAAGGGGACTGGGACAGGGTAGGCATTTGGACACCGATTTTATTAGGTTGGAATAGAACGAAAAACATTTTTGCTAAAAATTAAAATCGGATGAAATTATTTATTTTCGAGCCTAATCTATGCAGAATATTAAACGCGAAATAAAAATTTGTTTTAAATTGAAATTTCATTTTTTAATTTGGTCTTTCTGGGATTTAGATCAGGTCGACATATTGCAGCTGGATGGAACAGCACAGCTTCAGCACCGACCCACGCGATGGACAACTCGTGAAACGGGTGTTCTCAATTTGCTACAGGCAGGCTAACTGCTGTGCATTTTTTAATTATTAACTTTTCCTTAATTTTTTTAAACTTTATTTAATGACTTTTTGTACTATTTAAGAAAAATTCATATTTTTCAGCTCGACTTACTGTGTGCCAGTGTTCTGGTTCAATTTCTACAACCTTGGTGAGATCCAATTTTTGGAAAAAAGTTGAAAAATATATGATAAGGAATAATAAAAAAAGAAAATTTTTTGTGGATAAATTTTTAGGATTAAAAATTTTATACAGGAAAAAGTCGGTCTGCTACTTTGTTTTTGTGCTTATCAGTGGCGTATCCAGGATTTTGCCATGGGGGGGGGCGGAAGGGGGCGGAANCCCCCTAAATACGCTACTGGTGCTTATTCCTTAGAATCATATATTTTTCAACTCGTTACAATGTTTAAATGTTTCGAATCTCAAGTAAAAAATAAGGATTTTCGCAATTTAGATGGTCGTCTCTTGCTGCTGGATGAATTTCGTCATTGTGCCTTTACTTCCGATGCAATTGCGGACTCCTTGGCCTCCGAGTCCATCTCGCAAAATGAACATCCCCATCTGGGCGTAGCTTTTTACAACTTGCACCCCTGCAAGGTCCCTTGCAAATTTTAAAAATTCGACCAAGGTGCCGTTAAACTATGGATTTTCCGACTTTTATTTTTCTCATTGTGATTCACCCTAGAATATGGGTATGGGTGGATCGTAGGTTCGATTCCAAGAGTACTATCATAATTTTTCAAACTATGACCATTTATATTCCAACAGTAAATATTAAGTCTTGAATTTGGTTTTAAATTTATTTTTCATCTTTTTAGACCGTCGACCTGATGAGTCACCTGAACCCAGACAATTATGTGCTCAGGTATATTTTTCTTGATTTTTTTGTGATGAAATACAACAAAATTTGCAATTTTCAGTTTTCTTTCCACAGTTGCCACTTTAATCCGAACTGATTGGCCGTTGGAATTGTTTGCCACAAGGCAAAAATGATCATTGTGCACGGGATGCTAAGATTTTTTCATTTTTTTTTGTTTTCACATTTTAAATTTAAATTGGCATTTCAAATTGGTTAATTCAAACATCTCAAACCTCCCAGAACATGTCTATCATCCTCATCACTGTGACTACCCCTTTGTTTCGGTGTGTTCAATTTGAACTTTTACCAATTTCCTATAAAAATGTTGTTTTCGCTAAATTACCAGCATTTATAAGCCCCAATGACCACAATTTTTTGCACTTTTCAATTCGTTCGCCACCCAGAAGTTACATTGGGAAGTGGAGGGGATGGGGGNGGGGCCTGTTTTGGCCCCCATTATATGTTCGGACCCATTGGATTTGCGCACACTTTTTGGGTGGGAAAGTTTTCCAAAAATCTCTCCGATTTTATTCTCTGTTTTTGGGGGCGATAATCCATCGAATTCGCACCGTTAAAATGAGTGTTTTGGGGGACCGAATAATCCCGCAAATCTCCCAACTCAAAATCCGCGAAAGAGCGACGACGAGACAGGGCCGTGTCATTGTCATAAACTTTCCAATTATTTTTGATGTTTTTATTTTTATGCATTTGATTCAAATTGGACCCAAAAACCCGAAATTCAAAAAAAATTCATTAAATGTTTTGTCAATTTGACAGGAAGAGCTCCAAGTAAGCCTAATATTAAGGGCACGGGCCGAACGGGTCTGGTTTTCTCCGGGCCGGCACTAGTTAAACTCGTACCTGATCCAAATTCCAAATCGGCCTGTTTCCAGAGAAAACGGGGGTATTCCCCGTATTGCTTGAAAATTAGGATAAACTCGGAACAATGGCCGAAACAGTTAATTTATTGAAAAAGCTCAAAATCCTAAATCGGGGGTTCGGGGTCGCCGACTTATTTTTTTCGATACTCTACCTTTCTATTCCTCACCCATGTGACAAAATCCAGATGATATGGCCCTCTGATCCATACTCCCTATTGGCCAAATGAATAAAAAGAATTGGCCAAAAACATAATTTGGTGAATACCTATTTGGACCTGATCAGCATTTTTGGCCATTGTCTTCGGCCACATCAATTTAATAAGGAATAAATATTTTTCGGTCCCTCTAACGATGCAATGCATGCAAATGGCGAAGCCATCACCGAGCATTCCGGCACTCTGAGCAACGACATCTCCGGACAACCACCGCAACACTCGCCCACCGCCGCCGCCGCTTCCGGACTGGTCGCCGCCGGTGCGCTGCGCAAGGAGGGAATGGCCGCGGACGGAGCAGCGCCGGCGCGAGCGCAACTGCAGTCGCGTGCGCCTGCGGCACCTGCGGCATGGCCGATGGAGTGCAACTTGTTGCTGGCCGTCCAGTTCCTGGAACGCCTCTCCTTCTACACCCTCAAGGGTAAAAGAAGAAGAAAGCAAAGGGAAAGGAACCGGAACAGAAAAGCCCGAAAACCCGGAAACTAATCGGATCGGTGGCAAGAAGGACATCAGGACGGATTTCAACGAAAATTTGGAAGATCACCCTGCCTGACCACATACCCATGTTTATATTTAAAGAGGACTCGGAATTGACTAACCCTGAATGAGCACAGACATCCCCAAGTAAGTGACGCCATGTATATTGGTTCATATCGGCAGAATTGATCAGATCCAAATCCAATCCTATGATGATCTGCTGGGATTCTATTCAACGAGCTGACTTGAGAATTAATATGGTCGAGTCCGGTAGTGATCATAGATTCTGGACTGATAACAGTCTGATCACATTGCTTCGAGCTCTGACCATTATTTCCACGATCTTCTAGCTTTTTGGAACTGATCTGATTTGACCCAGCGGAATCAGATCATGCAACAGCATCAAAAATTGTATTTTTACAGTATCTCACAGTTCATTTTTCGTCTTCAGGCGTTTTGCGTCCCCACCTGATCGCCGATCTGCACATGGAATCTGCCTCCGCGGACGCCTTCATCCTGTTGGTCACTGGGCTCACCGTGTTCACACCCATTGTCGGCGGTGCAATGGCCGACTGGAAGAATGGCAACTACGGGTGCGCGTTGTCTGATCAAAGTGATCAGTGATCACAATGGGCACCGATCATCATCTTTAGCCTCTGATCATTGATTTCGTGATCTGATCAGAATAATCATTGATCACATTGAACACTGATCTTGTCAATGGCCTCAAGTCATTGATCAAACCCATGGTTCATTAATAGTATGTGGGTCTTTGGTCATTTTGACGTTTGATCTTTCATCTCGATCTCGCCTTAATCTCCTATCTTTGCGCTCTGATCATCGATCCCTTCCCCTCCATTCAGCATCCTGGCCTCCATGTTCCCGTTGTACCTGATCTTCCATCTGCTGTTCACCACCAGTCCCCTCGTCCCCTTCTCCTTCCTCCACCCGTACATGGACTGTACCGCCCTGTTCCTGATGCACTACACTTATGGTGCCACTCGGGCCTGTTTGCCCGCCTACGGTGCCGATCAGGTAGAAGAGGGGGAAACAGTGATCAGTATGCCCCCTTCGATCGGCTACCGTAACCGTAATCAGATTCCAAATGATAGAAACAGGACCAGATTGGTCTGTCCAAACAATCCTACAGATGAAATGTATGGTTTAAGAATCTCGATTGACTCTTTTTGGCATTTCTAATGTTATAAATTTTCCATCCGACAAACAAATCACACATTTTTGTCTCGCGTTTTGTCCAGATTTCGCCTCCAAATGTCCCACAAATTGGTCGTTTCTTTGCCTTTTTTATCGCGGCTGAACAATTCGCCATTGTGTGCGCCGCCATGTCCATCCCAAAATTGCAGGGTAAGCAGTTTGCAAAGGGGTGGAAGTGGAACTTGGGTTGATGCCTCCCTCTTGGGTCATGGGCATCATCATCCCATGATCCACAATTGACCATTTCATCTGATCTGATTACCAGGATCTCCCACCAGATCTGATTTATCCCTTACCAGGCCTGGTCTCCACCTTTTTGCCCTCCTTCGGGCGTCCCCTGCTGCTTATCCTTGCCGTGTCCAGCATTTTGTTGTTTTGTGCCACGGCACTGCTGATGAAAACCAACCAACGGTTCCGCCAGATTTTGCCACCGGCCGGCCAAAATGTGTTCAGTCGTGCTTACCATACAGTCAAGGTCCGCGGAAATTTAAAATTTTTTTCATTAGACGCAAAACACTTTCTTATGGGCCAAATTTAACTTTACCAAAAAGTAAACATCAAAATCGGATGTTGACCTGACCATAAGTATCTGGGCCCTATGGGAAGTATATTTTGCTTGGCCATAGATTTGGTGACATTGATCAGAACCTTCAGGACAAGGAAATGGATTGATGGGACAAAATAGTGCCATAACTTGATCCAAAAATGTATTTTTGCCCTTTTATTTGGCCAATTTCTCGCCTTTTCCTTACCAAAGGTGGCATGGCACAACAAGAGTCGGTGGCGTCAGCGCAGCCAAGTGCGGTCCAAGCAGGTCGGACCGCTGCAGACGGAGCCCCAGGGGCTGTTGGAGCACTTCCTGGACGACCACAACTGCGAGCGGGACAAGGAGTGCGACTTCGGACGGAAGCACGTGTGCGCGCAGGTGAAGGAACTGAAGATCAAAAACGGGTTTCATGGGATGGGTTTCAAAGGATTTTTATAAATGTTGTTCTTGGACAGAGAATGGATTCAAATTTTCATAATCTAAAAATGTTTCTAGCCTCATTCTTGACCAAATCGGACTGAAAATCAGTCCACGATCACTCTCGGCCATATTCCCTCGGATTTCTGGTGGACTTGGCTATAAAAGTTGACCATCAAAAACTTATCAATTAGTCAACAAGCTGATCAATGATCAAATCCGAATGATATCTCTATCCGTATCCGTCCATTCACAGGCCAAATTCGTCGACGAGCTGAAGGTGGTCGGTGGCATGATGCTGGTGATGGCCCCGTTGCCGCTGTTCTGGGCCTACCATGCCGTTATGGTGGTTAAGGGGGATTATTCCCGCCGGGAATATTTTAGGGAATTATCGGAATTCGAAATTAACCCCCGCGAGACCTTAAGATGGCCATTTGGTCGGCCCAAAAGTTCAACGTGGACCCGACTGTGCCGATGTTCGGCGCCGTGCTGCCCCCTGACCAGCTCGATTTGCCCATCCACATCTTCGTCCTATTCCTGATTCCAACATTTTACGTAAGAAATGGCAATGGGGCTTATTAGTTAATTGGTTGGAAAAGTTTTCGGGGAAAAACCCTATAAGGAGGAGGTTGGTGGAATTATCATCTTCAATTTAGCCCAATTTGTTCAAAATGCCACTTTTGGCATTCCTAATTAAAAACTTAAAAATCCTTAAAATTGTCCAAATTTTTCCTTTTTTCAGTACTTTGTCTACCCATCCGAGAAGATCGCCAAATTGCTCACACTGAACACGTTTGTTACCACGAAAATCCGCTGGGGAGTTGAGCCCGAGAAAATTGAAATCCATTACATAACTGCTTCAAACCCATATGAAAGCCTCAAAGTTGAAAATTTTCGGAAATTTTACAAGAAATCCCGAAATTCCTTTAACCCTTTTCCGCACTTTCAAGGTATCTGAAGCGAATGGCCTCGGGACTTTTTCTGTGCGCTTTGGCTTGCTCCATGTCAGCGGCCGTCCAATACGTGATAAATGTACCAAGGGATTTTAGTAAATCGCGGGAACAGAAAATGATAAAAATTGTGTATCGGGGAGAATTGAACCCATGAGCTCTGGCATCCCCAAAAACCCACCGAACCAACCAAAATTCCAATTCTTGTTAGTGTATGAAAGTCGGCTACAGGTCATTTGACCCAAGGACATTAGACCCCAACCGTAAACTCCTAAGCATATAAAATTTTTGAATTTTAATTATTTTTCAGAGAGCGCAACCCCTGCAACAACCCTCGCCCAACAATGCCTTCTTCAAGGCCTTCAACATTTTCCCCGCCGATTGTACCGTGTCCATGGGCCGGGGCACTACGGACGATCCCGGAGACGCATTGGTGACCATTCCGGGCGGCGGCGGAGGGTCCGATGACGCGGCGCCGCTGGCGCTGCCCCACGCGGACATTGCGGCGGCGGAGGTGGTGGACTGGTGGTTGCGCTTCAACGGGTCCGCCTGCGGGGGCCATCGCCGCACACGGGTTCGGCTGACAGTCAAAGGTCCACAAATCTCCCGGAATTTTCCAACTTTAAGACACTTAAACCTGATTTACTGTAGAAATAACGCATAGAGTTCATTTTTCTAACGTATTTCAATGCAATCAGGGACCATGCTAACAAAGTCATGGCTATACTTATAAAGGCATTTTCCCGTTTTTAGCAGGAAAACTGAACTATGCCGTCATCGGACCACAGGGGATCCTGGCTAGTGCCATGGACCTGATCAAACCGTTCCCATCCACCGATCAAACATCCATCGGGTAGGTCTGATCACCTTCTGCTAAATGTGATCAAAGACGAATTGATCTGGTCGTGATCACATCTTCGCTAGGAGTTAAACCAATCGATAGCTTCGACTGATCACACTTATCTTTGATCAAAGATCCGATCATTAACGAGTCCTGACCAAGATTCGCCATCGCCTTGCCCTGCAACTCGCTGAACTCGCAGTCGCCGCCGCCGGAATGCGTCAAGGCCAAGCAGGACGCGGTGTCGCAGGCGCTGAGCCCGTTCGGCTCCCCGTTCGGGCTTTGTCCCTCTGCATCGGATTCCTCTGCATCGGCAGGTGAAATTCCACTTTACCTGTACCCTTCCTACCCTTCGCTGTTTTACTCTCTACTCTACCTGCCCCTATGGTCTTTCTACCTCTAACCAAATCCTTACTGCCAAATCATAACACAGCCTGTGACCTGTAAATTCGAAAACCAGATGTCGGTGCCTACTCCTCCAATCGCCATACAAACTATCTTTGCTCTCTTTCCTTATCCCTGTTACCGCCATCCATCCTTCTTCCTCTTCCTATTCTTTCTCCTCTCTACCTTTGTCCTTTCACTCTGTAAAATTTGCCATAGATTCTTCATCTTCTTCCGCCGATTCCTCCTCCTCCTCTTCCTCATGCATCGCCTGGACCAGCGACGACATCCAGCTGGCCCAACTGCTGGTGTTCCCGCCCCGTGGGGACAATCTGGGCGTGGGCAATGCCAGTGTGTACGCCCCCAAGACTTTGGCCAAGGGGACGTAAGTCGGAGACGAATCATGGGGGGTTGAGAAGTATCCAGACAACTGGAGGACCATGATCGGAATTTTTGAATGGGATTCAGAGTTCGCAACTCAATTTTGAGACTATTTTCCCTTGGAATCCGCACATCTTAGGGATTTTACCTTGATCTCGAGTTTCGATAAAAAAAGTTGTCCCTCACTTATTGTCAGGTACAAAGTGTCACCCGAGCCTTCCTCTCACACGGATGATTCGGCATCATCATCCGATCCATCGGCATCCAATTCCTCCTCAATCTACTCGGGCATTCCATCGGACGGGTCTGGCGGCATCGCATTGGCGGTGCTTTCGCTGGACGGAAGTCCGCTGAACCAAAACTCCACCGTATGCCATTTATGCATTACGATATGGTTCCACAGTATATTCCCTGTTACTCTGTAAAAGGATTCCACACCGTCGTCACCCGTCCTCACCATTCTCCCCGTGGCGGGCCCGAACACAATTGGTTGGTTAAAACTTCACAGCAAATTGGGGTTTGGTGAAAGCGAGATTTTTGGCCTATTTTTTCAGGATTTGTCTAATTCAATGTCTGTATAATTTTTAATTATACAATTCGAGGTATTGAGACCTAAAAATCCGCAAACGGGACAAACCGGGGCATTGGCTATTAGGACCGGGGATTTCTTCAATCTTCCTTCAATGGACCTTAGAGAGATTTTCTCACAATTTTTGCACTTCTCAGGCGCCATCTGGCTGTTGCCTCAATACTTCCTGATGGCCCTCTTTGAGATTTTGCTCGGCATCACGGCCCTCGAGTTCTGCTATGTCCAAGTGCGTCAAAATGGAATTTCACTTTTGGTGCCAAAACATTTTAATCAAATTATTGCTTTAGGCAGCTACAACTCTCAAGGCGACAATGATCGCGTAAGTCCATGAATTCTGAGCAGATTTTCGATCGGAGTGTTCACAGTCTGATCACTTTTGTCCTTTCCAGATATTGGTACCTGATGATCTACACCGGATGGTCCTTTGTCCCACTGGCACTTCGCTTCGAGCTCTCACCCGATCCGGTTGGATGAAGTTGAATTTTGATCAGAGTTTATTCACCCGATTGGGCCAAATCCGTATTTATTAGGCCCAGGGTGACCCTTTCCAAACACCAAAAATATGGCGCCGGCCGTGAAAAATATGGCAAAAATATGGCAGAAAATTTCAAAAATATGGCAAAAATATGGCATATTGTTTAAACTTTTTAAAATTGTGAATATTTCATCAGATAAATTTATACATCGTATTTCTCTGTTGTAGAAACTTTTTTGAGCAATTTTTGAGTTGGAAAGAAAGAGATCAAAAGCTTGAAAACAATCAAAATCGGGGTTCAATTTAATTGAGACAAGTGAATTGAGTAGTTTCAATTTCATCCGGTTTTTATTCGTTTTCATATTTTTTTTGAGATATTAAAACGGTTTTCGAGGCAAATTTTTTGCAAGAAATTTTAGCAACAGGGATGCCGGCGGACCCGATAGGGGCCGCCGGAGGAAAATTTTGCGATTTGGACCTTTCTTCCTTAAGAAAATTGAACATTTTTGCTTAGAAAATTTTCAGAATTTCATGATATTAAGAGGTGTCGGCGGCCCCGATAGGGGCCGCCGGAGAAAATTTTGAAGATTTAATCTTTTTCCTTAAGAAAATTGACCATTTTTTGGTAAAAAAACCAATAATTTTTGGAAAAATTTAATGATTTTGAAAAATTTTACGATTTTCAAGTCAATAAATAAATAATTTTGGCAAAAAATTAAAAATATGGCAAAATATGGCAACTGATGAAAATATGGCAAAAATATGGCATGGACCCCAAAAATATGGCAAATGCCATATTTTAGGGTAAAAAGGTCACCCTGATTAGGCCCTATTAGCGATCGATATACAGGGCCTTAGCCAGAGGGGTTGGGAACTTCCCCCTCCCTGAAATAAGAAAAATTTTAGGGGTCTGGAGAAGAAAAAAAATGAAAAATTTGTAAGACGAGAATCAAATTTTCAAAATTTTAAATTCTTTTTTTTGCTCGTCAGCCAACCAACACGGGAAAAAATCTAAGTTAGCCCCACCTCCAAAAATCTGACCATTGGCTACAGCCTTGCGACTTACAATGAGAATTTTTCCGGATTTGGGCTTGCTGTAAAATGGATTTGGCTTTTTGTCTGATCTGGGTCCTTTTCCGGATTTTGCCCCATTCGGATCCAGATCCTTTCCGGTTTTTGCCCTCTGAAAATTGGTCCATCCCCTTCCACAAAGATGGTCCAACTGGTCACCGCGGCCTTGGCCATGTTATGTGCGGCCGCCATGTTCGCCGGGTTGGCCCACTTTCGCTACAAATACAAGAACAACCTGAGTGGCCCCACCTCCTCGCCGTCTTCCGCGGTTGGGCCCCGTCGAAAAGAGGCCACGGGCGGGGGTTTGGCCGAGAAGGGGGTGGTCCGACTCTGATCAGTGATCCATTTCGACAGAAATCAACCAGCAGTACTAAAATTCGTAACTGATCAGTTTGTCTCCAATTTCTTGCCCTTGTTAATTACCCAGGCCCCCCGTTAAACATATTTTTTTTGTGCGCATTCATCGATTGTTTTAGCGCCAGTCACCGTAAAATCTAAATAAACTTCTGAAAATCGCAGAGATCTGGAATTTTTAATTTTCCTTATACTCCACATTGCCTCTTAAAATATAGTGCTCTCTTCCATCATATTTCTGTGATAAATTCCTATATTTAAAATTGTCGAATTCCTTTAATGTTTTAACCATTTTCAAAGTTAACTAGTTTTAATATAACATTAGCTTTGGTATTTGTTATTGGCCCTCTAAGCAACGAGGATAAAATGAGCGTCAGAAAAATGTGGACCTTTTTTTCGAAAAATCCCCATATGAATATGATCACACGGTCGTTCAATTGTAATAATATATCTTTTCAATAAAAATGGGAAAAAAATTTAAATTAGTCCCCAAAAAATTCTAAAATTAGATTTTTTCGTGAAAATTTAGAGGTAAAACAACATCTCCTCGGGGATGGCAACAGATACGCGCGAGCGTAGGCCGTATGGGCAAAAAGAAAAAAAAATTAGAAGTGGATGAGCAATTACATGTACCAGCAGGTATAAGCACCAAAATGGACAGTCAAAAGATTCTTTGTTAATTAATTTTTATTTTCATATTAAACAAATTCCATTCCGGTGGGAAAGGTAATGTCTTTCCAATAGCGCACCAATTGATATAGAATGGAAACCAGTTGAAGAAGGAAGAGATGCCGGGGATTATTGCTGATCAGGGTGACAGCTTTGGTCGAGAAATGTACAATACAACCGGAAAAAATGTACAACCAAACTGACGAGCCGAATGAGTTGGGTTGGGGATTTGGAGGAAGCAAAGAGCCATAGTGAAGGGCAAAGATCAAATAAAAAGTACACAGTGAGAGGGTAATGGCGAAATAGACATATTGGAGACGAAGCAAAAACAAGTGAGTGGCTGATGAGGATGAT
>LDKF01001316.1:0-10722 GCA_001026735.1 Rotylenchulus reniformis
GGAAATGTGGACAACTAACCAAGTCTACTACTCATTAGTGAAGACTGACGGTCTCCATTTATAGGCCCAATGTGCACATTTCGGGGCCCCTAAAAAGCAGTGGAATGGGGGGCTGCCCCTGTGGAGCAGTACAGCATCATCATCATCGTCAGCCCCAAAAAAGGTTCCAACTCCTCCTCCTCCTCCTCAGAAAAGAGGAGGAGGAGAGAGTTTAACGACGACAGCGAAAAATGATGATGACGAGGAGAGGAGGAGGAGGGTAATGGGAGAAAAAGCGACAACAACGACTGACTGCTACCAGCCTCCCCCCAATTCCAGTTTCGGGGGGCCAAGGCCAGGGGCAGGGGCCAGGGGTTAACTCCATTCACCACCAATAAACTGGGAGAGTCTATGGCCTTTCTTCTTCGGCTGATCGGTCCGTTGGTCTTCCACAACAACTTTCTCTCCTCCGCCTCCTCCGCTTCCGATCGAAGACCAGCAAAGCAGCCGACCCTGAACGATGGTCGCTTCTTTGGTGCCCCAGGGCACCGTTAACTCTGACTTTGTTGTTGTTGCGCAGTCATCCATCCTGCGCAAAATGTGCGATGATCCTCCTCCGCTGCCTCCGTCGCCGGCGATGAAGGAAGACAAAAGACAATCAACCCTCTGTCTCTGGCTAATGTGTCCTTGGGGACAAAAAACACTTTTTACCTTTTTCGGGGCTCTTCCGCCATCCTCCGTTGTTTGTTGTTGTTTGCTGTGTAACTCGTACTAATTACATGATGGCTGCTGGTGACCGCTCACTCAGGGACAAGGAACTTTTGGGCGCCAGGAACCGTTCCGCCCCGACGCGCGCCGCAAATGAAGGAGAATGATGGGTAAAGCAAAAGTGAATTTTGAGGGACCGATTGGAAAGTCAATATTTTTTTGGCAAATTTAAAATTTTGAAAATATTACCCCCAGGATTTCGAATACATAGAATCCAAATGATGAGGGCAAGGTATATTTACATATAAGATACTGGTACTGATAATGTAAGAAAGACGGAGTGTAGGCGCTCCCCGTGCCAAAATGCCACCCTCTGTTAACATAATTGCACCGAATCCAAATCTAGCAGCCATTTTTCGGTAGCCTTAAAACTCACAATATTGGCGAACACCATATAACCAAGGAGGCGAAATTTGGCAGAATAAACATCTTCAACAGCAATTTGTTCTACTATTTTCGGCCCTTATTAGAAGCGTCGTTGGAGGTCAGGAACAATTGGACCCCCCAAGTAGCTTTTAACTCGTTACAAACTAAATAAGTCTAAACAAGTTGTTTAGTGTCATTTGAGGGAGCACGAATTGGTTAACATGAAGTTAATAAAATAAGTCCATTTGAAGTCATTGTGGAAATGATGTTATTTTGGGCCATAATTTTTTCCATGATGGACGAAACAATTCAAAGAGCTTGGCTTTATTTTGTAGCCAATGTTGTGCTCTATTTTTGAAAAGTTAAGAATTTCCCGAACAAGCAACCTTTATTGCAGAATTTGGACTATTTTGAACCCCAGCAAATTCCATTGGATAAATAAGTTTATGCATAAAAGACGAAAGAAAGACAGGAAAATGTGACCAAAAAGACACCGAAATGGAAGAATAAAAAATAAGACAGATTAGAATAAAATAAAATCATCAAAAATGGAATTCCCCTTCCGCTCTTCACTTCTCCTCCTTCCTTCATTCCTTGGCGGACAGCTTGATCTCCTCCTTGGTCTTCTTCGGGTGGAGCTTCGGCTTGGTCTTGTTCTCCTCCTCCGGAAGTCCAAGCGAGTCCAGCGCCGCCTTGATGGATCCCAACGCAGATTCAACCGCCCCCAGCATGGCCTTTTGGTGTTTGGTCCCGTGCGTCGAATTGTTCTCCACCAAAGAGATGATGTGGTCAATCTCGTGGCGGGTCACATTTCCATCCTTGTTGGCATCCCCAAGTTTGACCAGCGAATGCATTCCGCTCTTCAGGGTGTGCAGCGCCTTTCCCTTGTCCATTTTGGATGTTGTTTTGGACAACTTAAAAGAAAAGTTTTTTGAACAAGAGTGGAGAATTCTATACCAGATTGAGGTGAGGCTTCTTATGCCAGTTATAGAAGCACTCCTTCTCGCAAATATCCTTATCTTCCTCTGTGGGTTGGCAGCAAGCTTTTCCTTTTCTTCCGGAGACACTGCATGCATATTGCTTCCAGAAGGGACACTTCTTCTCCGCTTTCTTCTTCTCGCATGTCATTTCGCACACCTTAATCCACCCCGTTTTGCACACATCCTTACATTCCTTCTTCCAGATCTCGCGCTCCTCCTTCCAGATCTCACACTCCTTTTTATATAATTAATTGAAGAAAATAAAGGAATATTTACCTGCTCGGCAGTTTGGTAAAATTGGTCGGTTGGAGGGAATTGGATAAAGATGAAGAGGGAAAGGAGAAAAAGGGAAATCATTGGGGATATTTGGATTTGGATCTGGGGAATTTGGGAAGGGAAAAAAAAGTGAATGAATAACCGTTTTTCACGAGTTTATATGGAGAAGCCAAAAAGTGTGTGGGTGAGAACGAGATCAGTGTTGGATGGGATGGGCAAACGGAATAAATTAATCACATTTTTGACAAAATGGGGATCGGAGCCCTTCGTTTGGCCGAAAATGTGTGTGGTCCCAAGGCCAAGATGAAGAATTTGGCCATCAAAAGGTGTGGAAAGGAACGGGATCCCT
This sequence comes from Rotylenchulus reniformis, assembly GCA_001026735.1. NCBI lineage: Eukaryota > Metazoa > Nematoda > Chromadorea > Rhabditida > Hoplolaimidae > Rotylenchulus > Rotylenchulus reniformis. The sequence goes on from LDKF01001316.1 coordinate 2,719, forward strand.
TTTGGCCAATTGGAATAAATTAACTGCATTTTTTTCAAAAAATGATGATCGGAGCTCTTTGCTTGCCCATATGACTATTTGAGGATGGAAGCTCGGTGGGATTTTTGGCCGGGAATAAATTAACCACATTTTTCTTCGCTCCTATGACCAACGAAAAAAGAATGATGTCACTTTCACAAAAAAATATCTTTATAAAAAAAATCTTTATAAAAAACTTCACCAACATCCGTTGATCCAAGATCCGCCTGAGATCTGATCATGTTCATGGTTTTCTTCTGGAGAGCAAATCAATTGAGTACAAAGTACCGATCGGGCTACAAATACAAGAGTTGATCCCCGATTGCGCGACAACTCTCCGAAGGTCCTTAGCAGACCTTGATCAGGATTGCGTCCTTTTTAGCTATGCTCAATTGTCTGGCATTTCGGTGCACAATTGTCCAGATATCTCCGAGGTCTCCCTTCGATCTCTCCTTGTTGGATCACTTTTCCTGCCCCTGATCAAGCATTATGGTACAATTTTGTTAAATTGCCTTTTTATCCGGGATATTTCCGTTGGCTTGGATATTGCCTACATTTCCGATCATTTTCTGATATCCGTTATTTTGATCAGTCTGATAACTTTTTAAATCAATTTCCCATTCAAATCGAATTCCTAATCACATCATCCTGATCCGACATTCCGGTACTCCGAACAATTAATTACAGTCTGTATCCTTTCCCACGCTGCTGATTCATCACATTGGCCAATCAGTTAGGGGCAACACCCTGGCAGGACTCTGATCGGTTCCGGATTTTCCCATCGCGTAAATCTCTCCCAAATTTCTCCGAAAATCAATTAATCATCACCATCAGTTGTGGAATGTGGTATCCATCTTCATCGTGTCCATCTCCCTTAGTTTCGTCACCACCAAAACTTCGTCGTCTTCATCTTCCATTGTTTTTGTCCATGCGAAAAAGCCAACTGATCAGTGTCCGATCAGCAAGAGACCGGTTCTGAGTGAGGGAGGATCCACTATGTATCACTCACCACCATCAAATAAATTCCCCGGGGATTGATGATCGACCATTTTGCTAGTCGGCGGAGGAGGAGGGGGGAGGGGGTCGTATTGCACCATTGAAACCCAAAAAAAGCCCATCAAAAATGCTCAATCGGTTACAACTTGGGTATTTTTATACTGATGAGTGAGTTTTTTGGCGATTGATGCGATGGAGCCGCCGAAACCGATGCATGCACATGCTGATGGCTTCTCATAATAAAATAGCGGCGGTGGAAGCGGTCCAACTTGGGCGTTGGAACGGTGCGGTGCCCCGTGGGCTTTAAGACAAAAAAAAAGAACAGAAAAAATTGCGCGAAATTAATAGAATCAGAAATCAGATTCCAAATTTATGAAAATCATTTCTCAAATTCCTTCTCGAAGCATTACAGTAAGTTTGAGGTTATCGGAACAGGAATGACCAAGGTGGTCAAATTGGTGCTAGGACGTAAAAAAGGCCCAATGTGGCCAGTTTGGCCGAAAACTTTTTTAGAATTAATATGTCTAATGTATAAAAAGCCATTGTGCAGAATTTTATGCTCTATCTTCTGGTATTTTTACTTTTCGAAATTTGAACAAAAAGTTCGAAAATATCTCCTAAACACTATTTTTTGGTATTCGAGAAAATTTTAAATCTTTTATTCGAATTTCGAAAAATTAAAAATACCAGAAGATAGAGCATAAAATTCTGCACAATGGCATTTTATACTTTCAGCATAGCATGTCTAACAAAAAAGTTTTCGGCCAGACTGGCCGCATTGGGCCTCTTTTTTTAACGTCCTAGCCCCGCCGGTCGAATTACCAAAATGCCGTTTATTGTGCTAAAATCCAGGGATCAAAGTACAGATGAATCTGCAAACAAAAAATTGCTCCAATTCTCTGACTGAATGAACAATCCTTTCATTCTTTGGGATCACCTCTTTAGCCTTTTCTGTGTCATAGACTCTATACTCTGATCTTTGGCCCACCCAACGGATGTCCATCGGTCCAATCACTCCCTAAGGATTGACATCTTGCCCATTCTTGATAAATCATCGGCACCATAAGGAATTTTTGCATTGTCCGAACACTTTTTTCTCGATATTCCCCAGAGACTTGGATTTTAAGAGAGGAATCTAGGCTCCCAACCACCAAAATTCATCATTTTTGTTGTTATTCTAGTATTTTAGTTTGTTTCATGACTCACACCGCCATATGTCGTCATCCCCCTACAACACACAGAACTAATTTGTACAATTTGCACCAAACATTGGATTGTTGTTATTGTTGTTGTCGGAACTTTTTGTGCAAGTTCATTTAGGACATAAAAGTTGTGGGTGTGAGTTACACTTACACAGCAACCCCAACAAAACACATTTGGGTGGGCCCACATGAATTCCAACAAATACACAATTTCGAGAATGGGGGAGGAATCGCTTTTTGCCAGTTGCACAACTGCTGGTCGCAACCAGTTGCCGAGCAACTGCTGATGAGCAACCTTTTATCATTTTGGCCAATCAACCGGTGAGAGGGGACAAAAGTGAGATCGAGGACCGGTATGATCAAGAACCCCTCCCTTTCCCACTGGTGATCGGAGTCAGTGTGATCTGATTAGTCGAGCGAACAAAACTCAGACAAGAATTGACAAAAAGGCAGTGACGATGATGCTGATGTCGAGCATTGCATTTGCAGGAAAAAGGTACAAAAAGTGATGATTAGTAGTGAGCTATCCGAAGAATATTCTGGAAAATCCTAACTAAGGGTCTAAAGTTCTTCCCAGAGGACTACTGATCACTCTTCTCGGAACATTTCACCAAAAAAGTATTATTATTGATCAGAAGATGCGATTGTTGAATGAGACTTGATCAAGCTCTGCCCGATCAGTTATGGGTTGGACAGACATTATACTGATCAGACAATCAGGGATTAGTGGCATAGATCGGACTTGTGAGCAGGCTATGGTATAGTGCAGGGCTCGCAAACGTCCTTATTTCTAAGATTTGTCCTTATTTTGAGGGGTCTCAATCTTAGAAAAATTAAATGTCCTTATTTCTAAGATTCGTCCTTATTTTCGACCCATGTCCTTATTTTGTCCTTATATTTGGGATTTTGAGAAATTTATTCAAAAAAATGACCAATTTTCTTAAGAAAAAAAGATCTAAATTTCAAAATTTTCTCCGGCCGCCCCTATCGGGACGGCCGGGCATCCCCATACAGCGAATTTTCTGGAAAATATCATTTAAAAATTACCAATTTTCTTAAGGAAATGGCCGAAAATTCTCAAAATTTTCTCGCCGGTACCCCATACAACGAATTTTCTTCAAAAAATATCATAAAAATTGATCAATTTTTTCAGAAAAAGGATTAATATTAAAAATTTTCTCCGGCGCCGAAACCAACCAAAAATTGATCAATTTTCTTAAGAAAAATGGCCGAAAATTCTCAAAATTTTTTCCGGCGGCCCCTATCGGGACCGCCGCTTCCCCCCCCCCCTCCCAGTAAAATAAAAAAATCCAATCGCTGCCCCAACACTCTTGGAAAAATTCTTTCTTTTGAAAAATATCATTGATTTGAATAAAGAATTCGATTTTTTATTTGATATTGGTAAAACATATGCGTTTTTAAAAGTGTCCTTATTTTTGACCCTAAAATCTTAGATTTTGACCCTGGTGTCCTTATTTAAGAGTCTTGGGAGTTGCGAGCCCTGGTATAGTGTGGTGTGCCCCCATAAAAAATCGTACAATTCCAAGATCTGTCGCGACAATGGCGCAATAAAAACTAAAACCCAAATAAAATTGAAAATTATTTTTTTTTAAATTTGAAAAAAAAATATTTAAAAAAAAATATTTTATTGCTGCATAAATTAAAAATCCATTAGCGAAACCACCCCAAAAGCCAGCTTAAAAATCCTTATGAAAAAATGCATAAATTAAAAAGTGATAAACGGGACAGAAAATAGGGCTAAAAAATAATTTATTCAAAAAAAGCTTTTAAGCTCATAAAATTTTTTACGTGAAAAAAGAAGAAAAGAAAAAAAGAATAAAAAGAAAGAAAAGAAGATAGAAAGTGAAGCCTATTTGGTCTGATCACCGCGGGGGAGCCAATATATAGATATGTAGTCGTGACGGATCAAACTCTATCTTACATATCTGTAAAGTGCGCAAAAAAGGCATTTCCGGAGCCGGAAGCATGATAATGATAACAACAGCAGTTTTTAGGGGTAAACAAATCAACAAATAACCTTGACATTGTACGATTTTGGTCGGGGTATAGCCTCGGATTGGCCTTCTATAAACTTGATCAATCCGGGATCGGATACATCTAGGACATTAGGACATTATGGGCATTTATCAGCAGATGGGACATGGGAATCGGCTTTTAATTATCCAAGCTCTAATCATACAAAAATTCCACTTTATAGACTTGTTGAGACATTGCAAAATGAGTGTCAAATGAAAAAAAAAAGTGCCAAATGAGCCATCCTAGCCTAGAACTTTTTTTAACTAGCTAAGTCAATCTAAATTAAAAGCAAAAATTTACAGAATTTTCATGGCCGATCTTTTGGTCTTTTCAGTTTTTCAAATTTCCTGGAAAAATTTCGAAAATAGCGAAAATCAGGAGTTTAAAGGGATATTTTTAAAAAATTTTTTAGGAAATTTGAACAACCAAAAGACTGCATATTTTGGCCTTTTATTGTTCTGGCCTAGTTAGGTTTAAAAATGTTTTAGGCCAGGATGGGGTTCATTTGGCACTTTTTACGTCCTAGCACCGGATTTATGGTTAGATGGGATGTAGGTCTATATCTGATAATGACCCTTTTTGACCCTTTGTTTTATATTTGAATTTCTTATTGGCATATTCCCCCATTTCGATGTTTGATCCCCTCTGATTTTCTCCCCTTCCCATTTCATTCATTCTATTCCTCACTCGTTGGGTTGGGGTCATTTCGGCGCGGGCCATTTCGGCGCCGATTGGTATAGCTCTGTTCAAACGTAACCTAGAAAAACGGGTTTGGTGTCAAAAATTGAGCAAAAAATTAGATATAATTTGAATATAAGCCCATCCGATTTGGCCCACTGTAAAAAAAGTTATGGCCAAAATACTCATTTTTTCCAAAATTGGCCGATATGAGCTCAGGCTTATTTTGTAGCAGACATCCAGGGCTATCTTTTGACACCAAACCCGTTTCACTAGGTTACGTTTGAGCCGAGTTATAACAATCGGCGCCGAAACGGCCCGTTTCGCACTCGTTCGGTTTGGTAAGGATTGGACGAGTCGTTTGCATTGTATTGTTTTGTGTGTGCGAAATAAAGGATTATATTCCGACCATCGAGTGAATTTGGGAAAAAGGGTCAAGAAACCCAGGTTTACACATCTTTTGGTACTATTGGGGACAGGAAAGATGGGATCACAGGAGCAAGAAGGAGGATACGGAATAAATAATTGGGCATTAAGAAAGGATAGGATCCAATTCATTAAATGGATATCCACTTTTTGTTTATAGTTTCATGTTTCAATTAAAATTGCATAAATAAGATATAAGTACCACGAAATATCCAAAAATATTTCTTACAAGTTATTTGGAAAGAATATTATTAAATTCTTATGATTTGATGGCCAATTACAGCGAGTTTCATCCATTGGTCCATTTTTGGTCAATTTAATTGGTTTTATTTGCGATTTTTTCAAATTCGGACCCTATGAATCACAAAATGTTTAAAGGTGGGGAAATGCGAGCATTAGAAAGTTAAATATATAAAGATGAGATCCCATGGTAATATTCAGATCACTGATCAAAGAGATCAAATCCGGTAGACAAGCTGATCAGCGCCGCTGCGACCCCCATGACCATCAGTTCATTGCGCAGCCCAAACAATCCGATCCGTTGCCTCAGCCTATCTTACCACCGGAACCGTCTCCGTCGCCGCCTTACAACCGGCGGAACTGTTTCCGCTGCTAGAACCGCTGCCCATGCCCCTAGCCAAAATGCCGCTTTCGCCCTTACCACCGCCAAGAACATTGCGCAAGTCCCCGGTGCACATTCTGCAGTCGAATGCCTTGCCGGTCTTCTTCTTCTCACAATCGGCTTGGTCGATTTCATTTTCGGACTGTTGCATGCCTTCTCAACTGCGCATCCTCCCATGAGTACTGTCAAAATGAAAGAGTGCGTGAATTTGACAGGCTAAACAATGCTAACCTAAACTTGCGCGAATTCGTAAAACAAATGACTTATTGGAGGAACTAAAAATAAAAGACAGTATCGACTAGGCATTGCCCAGGATACGGTGGTTGGATAATGTAAGATCCTAGATATACTGTACACCCTACTTGCTTGTCGTTCATCAGATTACCAATTACCGTATTTCCTGTATTAAGTCCCCTTCCTGCGATTAGTCCCCTCCCTTTAATAGGCCCCCTCTGAAGAGGGGTTTAAAATAAGACCCCCGGGGGTCCTAATACAGGAAATACGGTAATGTTTTACCTCCGACACAGTCAATGGTCCAACAATATGTTTGGTCCATGGTGGCATCACAAGTCTGGGTTGTCAGCTCCTTTGTTGAGACCATCTGCACGTTGCATTGGAGGCCTATATTTAAAAAAAAATTATTTTCCTATTTAAAAAAATAAAAGGACAATGCGCGATTGGAAGGAAGATGAGGACAACATTGATGAACCAACACAGCATCGACAGCATGGCAAATACAATTATTTTTTTGCGATAATGATAAAAATGGAGGAAAAATGTTTGATTAAATGGATCCCATAAACCCATCGAATTCCCACATTTTGTTGGATGAATCACTGTGTGAAAATCGAAATGGACAGGGATGGGATACTATGTAATATGTAGATGGGAATGGAATTTGATGAACAGAACCAATTATAAGATATGGTAGATGTCATTTTTATGCGGTATGACATCATATCGTGCGCATCATTATGCATATATGCAAGTGTAAGGTTAGAAGCTGGCTGGACGGTTAAAACGCCTATGGCGGGGGTTGATAAGATCCACAAGAGAGAGGGGGCAACAATGCACCGCGGTAGCTCAGACGGTAGAGCATCGGTTTTAAGGCGAGAGGAGAAGCACTGATCTAATCGACCGTCCGAAGGTAGTGCGGTTCGATTCCCGCCCGGGGTTAACATTTTGCCCAACTAAGGTACATATGATGTACCGTGTCATGTCGATGATGCCAAGATACCATCATATGAAACGACATGATAAGATGGGATCGTGTCTTGGAAATGATGCGCATCATATGTCTTCATATAATGGGGCCTATTTAATATACATCATATGCATGACATGATATTTTGGACAGATGATGCACATCATCCCCAAGATATGATTCCATCCTGTCATGTTCATGTCGCTGCACAAGATAAACGTTTTGACCTCTTCTACGTAACATGTTACATCGGTATCAAGACGCAGATAAGGCATATGATGTGGCATTGCTCGCCTATTCTTTACAAAAAAAAACATTTCACACATATTCGCCCAATGCGGACCAGGACATTAGAGATCCTGCCACTAGAGCGCCAAGCGCAATAATTCGGTTCAAACCAAACCTAGAGAAACGAGTTTGGTGTCAAAATATAGAGCATTAAAATAGCTACAACTGCTTCTAATCTCATCTGAATTGGCCCACTGCAAAAAAAGTTATGGCCAAAATACGCAATTTTTTCGAAATTGGCCAATACGTGTGATTATCTTGGCCATAACTTTTTTGGAATGGACCAATTCGGATGGCCTTAGGCTTATTTTGTAGCTAATTTTGTGCTCTATCTTTTCATACCAAGAACTAACAAGGAACACTCACTTAGTGAAGCGCTCTTTACGAAATGCGACTCATTCAGAAAAATAGAACTCATTGAGTACTACTTATATACAAAATACTAAATGCTGATATACAAAAAAATTTTGAGAAAAAATAATTTCAAATTAATTTTTCCCACGTGCTTTAAGCACGGGTCTTCGACGGATCTG
>LDKF01001316.1:10822-27706 GCA_001026735.1 Rotylenchulus reniformis
CAGATCCGTCGAAGACCCGTGCTTAAAGCACGTGGGAAAAATTAATTTGAAATTATTTTTTCTCAAAATTTTTTTGTATATCAGCATTTAGTATTTTGTATATAAGTAGTACTCAATGAGTTCTATTTTTCTGAATGAGTCGCATTTCGTAAAGAGCGCTTCACTAAGTGAGTGTTCCTTGTAAGTTCCTTATAAGTTAAGTTATTGCGCTTGGCGCTCTAGTGTCCCGGCGCCCTAATGTCCCCTACCGTATTCGCCCAATGGTACTGTAATGGATCTTTTACAGTAACAGTTTAGATTTTTTGGATAAAAATAACTGAAAAAAACAACAATTAACAGATAATTAAATGTTCAGTCCGTTCTGTACCGTAAATAAAAGGGCCAACAGGGGTTATAATGAATCATCATGATATTTTGAAAGAAGTTACAGAATCCGCTTATCATGACATGGCTTTTTATGTATTCCGCGCATGATGAAATTGAAACCACTCATGGTATATGAGATGAAGCCATGTCAAGGATCAAGGATATAGGGAGCGTCAAAACGACATTTTGTTAAGGAAAATGTATATGTTGTAGCCGATTCTGCATTTTCAGCCGAATGCGCATTCGGCTAGCCGATTCTGCATCGGTGAACCAAACATTTGCCAAACATGGGGGTCGAATGGTTTAAACCCTAAAACCAAATGTCAAAACCGTTTGTTTGGGGAGTCTACAACATATTCTGAAAGTTCCAAAACATTTTGTTCATCCGAACATGGTTAAAACATCAAATGTATGTTTTTATCGATGTTTTGATGTTCGGATGATGTTTTGACCATGTTCAGATGAATAAAATGTTTTGGAATTTTCAGAATATATTGTAGACCCCCCAAACAAACGGTTTTGACATTTTATTTTAGGCTTCAAACCATTTTACCCCTATGTTTGGCAATGTTCGTCTCACCGATGCAGAATCGGCTGAAATGCAGAATCGGCTACAACATATATACCTATTTCCAATTCGCGACTTCATGTCGTTTTTATATTATTCACGACTTTTCACACCTCGCCATACACTATTTCCATCTTTTCCTTTTCTCTATCCAGTACACTTCTCACACTCCTCTTTGCGCGTGGGGACCACGCGCGTGCGTCTCTTCATACGCGTGCGTCTTCTCGCGGAGTGAAGTGTGTGAAGTGTCCTGGATAGAGAAAAGGAAAAGATGGAAATAGTGTATGGCGACTTTTGAAAGTCGTGAATAATATAAAAACGACATGAAGTCGCGAATTGGAAATATATACATTTTCCTTAACAAAATGTCTTTTTGACGCTCCCTACAAGGATATGACCTGAATGGTTGTCCGTTGTCCTCCGGGCTAACCTTGGGTCCGGGCGCTCTCCACACATTCCGGTTGGTCCAGGAGGTCCAGCAAGGCCAGGGCAAAAAAATGCTGATTTTATTAAGAACACCGTTGTCCCCTATTTAAAACATGTGGAAATAGCAAGTTCAGAATTTTCAGAGCAAGCCGGATTTTGCAGGATTTACGATATTTTGAAATCAATTGAGTCACGATTAAATTTATATTACATACAATAGGAAAGAAAGAAATAGTCCATCAAATATGCGAAATAATAGAATAAAAATCAATTAAAAATCATTTTTCATTGATGCGCAAGTCCAAACACATTCAGCACGGTTTTGATAGATCCCAAAGCATCTCCCATGGCCTCCAACAACACCTGCGAGTTCGTGCATGCACACATCTGCGTGCACTCCTTCTGCGTGCCGCCCGTGTGCGTGCACGCCTTCGCGCACGCATCCAACGAGTCCACCATCACGCAGCCCCCTATCAAGCCGCCCCTCGCGCAAACTCTCTGCGACCGCATGTCCATCTGCGCGCAATTCTGCGTGCCATTCGTCGTGCACTGCTTCCGCCGCAACTCGCGCAACTCCGCGCACACCTCCGTCGGCACCACACTCGCGTACCACTTGTGCGTGTCGACCTGCACTATGCTAGGTTGTTAACCACGAGGGTCGTTAAAAAACCGCCACGAACTGTAGGATGGCCGAAAACTTTTTTTGAAGCTAGCTATACTAAAAGTATAAAAGCAAAATTGTGCGGAATTTTATGCTCTATCTTCTGGTACTTTTCGTTTGCCGAAATTCGAATAAAAAGGAGAAATTTTCGAAAATATCGAAAAATAGGGTTTTTCACGAAAATTTTGAATTTTTTGGCCGAATTTCGAAAAAATTAAAAATACCAGAAGATTGAAAATAAAATTTTGCACAATGGCTTTTTATCGTTTCGGCCTAGTTTGTCTAAAAAAAGCTTTCGGCCAGACTATAGCTCGTGTCGCTTTTTTTAGTGTCCCAGCACCAACCTTCAACTTCGCGCACACCTTCCTGCTCCCCTTCTCGCACTCCACATCCGTGCAGTTCCCCTGCCCCTTCACCTCCATGCACACCCCCTTCCAGCCTGCCACCGTGCACGACTGCAAGTTTGTGCACGTCCAAGCCTTTTCCAACAGAGAGACCACTTTCTCTGCCTCATGCTCAGTGACATTCCCGTCACTGTTGAGGTCCGCCAGCTTCACCAATGAGTCCATGCCAAACTTGAGAATTTTCAGAGCCTCGCTCTTGTCCATTTTTGTTGATGGCTGGGCCAAAAAAAAACTTTGAATAAAAGTGAATTATTTCAAAATACCATCTTAGGATTATGCATAGCCTTCTTCGCTATACTACTTTGTTCGGTAAAGGGGAGTTGGATAAAGAAGTAGAGGAAAAACAGCAAAGGGCAAATCATTGGGGACATTTAGGGAGTTTAGGAAGGTAAAAAGCCAGTGATTTATCGTTTTTCATCAGAAGCCAAAAAATGTGTGGGTGGGCACGGGATCAGTCTGGGTGGCCAAATCGGAATAAATTAATCACATTCCTGGCAAAATTGGGGATCGGAGTCCTCCACTTGGCGCCAAAAATGTGTGTGGTCCAATGGAATTTTTCAGGACGGAGCAGAGATGAAGAATTTGGCCATACAGGGTGTGGGTGGGCACAGGATCTGTCTGGATGGCCAAATCTGAATAAATTAACTACATTTTCTTCGCCCCTGTCACCGATGGAAAAGGATGATATCACTTGGCCAGAAATGTGTGAGATGGGGTTGGCCCAGAGATATCCATGTCCGGATGTGTGATCCCGGTTCCCTTGCCCTTGGCCCGATCAGTTCGTCGAGATTGGATAAATACAGCTTTATCCGGGCAAGAATTAGGGGACAAAGGGACTGAATTGGGGGTAGACAATGTTGGGGACAAAGGGTGACACTTAAATAGATCGCCGGGGGCAAAAAGGGACAATTGGCGGAGGTGGGATGATGGCCAATTGGTGTGAGAGATGAACAAATGTGAGGAGAGTGATCAGAGAGTAATAGAGAGTGAAAATAGTATAGAGTAAGGGTGAATGCATCTCATGTGTATATTATCTATGACATTAATTGAAGATCCATGTATTTTGCCAAAAAGTATATGCAGAGGATCTTTCCAAAACTGTTGGCAAATTGTTGATCCAAGATCTGTCTGAAATCTGATAATGTTCATTATTTCCCCTCCAGCGATTGGATGAATTGAGCCCAAAGCACCAATGAAGTGGCAAATGCAAAAGCTGCGTTCCCATTTGATTTGATCAGTCGTCATCGGCAGATTCTGATCAGGATATGATCAGGATAGCCTCTGTTTTTGTTAATATTTATCTTTGGGCCACCGGGTTCCCGATCCGATCGGTCCGATCTTCCCATTGACTCACTTCTTAATCAATTTTGTATCGGCATCATTTGTTGTTGTTGATACATTTTGGGGATCATTTCGACGTCCTTTGATTAGTCTGATCGCTTTTCTTGGGGGGAGCTCCACTATTTCAGATTATTTTTTGGCTGAAACACCCGCCATTCTATTCAGTCTGATAATTTTTAAATCAAATTTCCATCCAATCAAATTTCAAAAACAATTTCCGTCATCCTGATCAAGCACTCTGGGACTCCAAACATTCCGATCGCTTTCTGTATCCTTTATGATAAGCAGATTCATCATTGTGGCCAAACAACCCCGGCCGGACTCCGATCGCTCCGATCACTTTCCAGATTTCCCCATCCCGTAAATCTTCCCCCAATTTTTCCTGGAGGAGGTGGAACAGAGCCAATTAATCACCATCAGCAGTTGGGGAATGTGGTGGTATTCCATCATCATCATCATCATTTTTCCTACATATCTTTCTCCCTCCGTTTCGTCACCACCAAGACTTCGTCTTCTTCCTATTCCATTGTTTTTTGTTCGTGCGAAAAAGCCAAACCGATCAGCAAGTGGACCGGTTCTGCTGGGAGATCCACTATCACCACCGCCAAATTCCCCGGGGATTGATGATCGACCATTTTGCCAGTCGGCGGAGGAGGGGGAGGGGGAGTCGCGTATTGCACCATCGAAACCCAAAAAAAGCCCATCAAAAATGCTCATAAGTCAGTTAGTTAGCTACTCTCCGATTTTTACATGACTTGGCTGTGTTTTTTGGCGACGATTGATGTGATGGAGCCGCCGAAACCGATGCATGAACATGCTCTGGTGGCTTCTCATAATAAAATGGCGGTGGAAGCGGTCCAAGTCGGATGTTGGAATGGCGCGGACGGGGAATGGGTACCCTGGGGGGCTTTAAAGCTGAAAAAGAGCAGCAAGAATTTTTCAACAACTTTTTGATTGAATTCGAACTTTTATAGACTGATGAGTGAGCTCAACTCGAATCAACTCGGATCTGATCCTATACATAGCAGCTTGAATTGGCCATGTTGTCACAAGCTTTCGATGGTTAGTAGTCAAATTTCTTCTCACTGGATACTGTATTTTTATCCGCTTAAAATACATTCCGGAAATCGGGATGATCGAGCTTGTCGAAACACAAAATAGCTTCATATGAAGTCAGATCAAATCAAAGTGCTGCAGCCATGGAGCTGCAAATCCTTTTTTCGAATGGATCCCTCGTCTGCCGTTTGTGATCAGAATCACCTCGTTAATTTTTCCTTCTCTTGCTCGTCATATACTGATCTTTGACCCACCCAATCGGTCCAATCTTTTCTTATTAATAGATTAAGCACTTCCTGATAGATTACTGATCTATTGTTTTTTCTACCCAAAAGTTAGCGGACGTGCTACAGTACCAATGAGCACTCTTTTTCTTTTTCATGAGCACTCTTTTCGTTTTAACGAACACTTTTTCATGAGCATTCTCTCGTTTCAACGAACACTTTTTTCGTTTCAAATAAAAAATCCATTCCTTACTTTTAGGTAGAAAAAACAATTTTACATTATAGGCATCATCGGATCACCGAGTTGGTTGGTCCGATCACTTTTCTAATCAATCTCCCAGGAGCCCCTGGGCCCTGAACAGTTTGACCTTGAAAACTCTGAAAATAGGAGAAGAAACAAGCAGGTGGTCCCTCTCCACACAAATTCCGCTCATGTAATTAATTGGTCGCATGACTCACAAGTCAGCCCACACCATACATATTCGTCATTCTTCTGCAACCCACCCAACTAATTTGTACAATTTGCACCAACATTGACAAGATTGTTATTGTTGTTGTCGGAACTTTTTGCGCAAGGTCATTTGGTACATAAAAGTAGTGGGTGTGAGTTACATTTACACAACAACCCCAACAAAACACATTTGGGTGGGCCCACATGAATTCCAACAACACAATTTCGAGAATGGGGAGGAAATCACTTTTGCCAGTTGCACAATTGTCGCAACCGGTTGCCGAGCAACTGCTGACGACTAACCTTTTATCATTTGGCCAATCAACCGCGGGCAAAAGTGAGANCCCTTCCCATTCTAACAAATCGGTGGTGATCGGTGTTGAACTGTAATCTGATCAGCCGAGAGAAGAAGTCAAAAGTCAAGGTCAACAAAAAGGCGATGACGATGATGCTGATGGTGATCAGTTGCAGTTGCAGAAAGCAACGTCAAAAAATGATGATCAGTGAACTTCCCGAAAAATTGCTGATATACTGGAAAAATCATGAGACAACCAAAAATTTTCCAAGTGGATTACTGATCGCTCTTCTCTAATTATTCTCCCTTAAAAAAGTGGTTGATCATACTCCTCTGATCAGTTGTCATTCTAAGCCAATTGATGCAATTGATCGGATTTTGATTAGAAATTCTAATTTAAGTATTTATGGAGTTGGAGACCAGCGGTTGACTTGATCAATCTCTCTTCAATCAATAACGAAGTGATCAAACTCCAGGACTCTACTGATTAGAGAATCAGGACTTAGTGGGGCATTGATCGGATTTGGCTCCAAAAGATTATATACTGATTATATCGTACAATTCCAAGGTCATTTGGTCTGTTTGCCGGGGAACCTATATGTATAATTTGATACATATATACATCATTTTGATTTTTGTAAAGTGCGCAAAAAACGCAATTCCGCAGCCGGAAGCATAATAAATAATACTAAAATAAATTCCATAGCAGTAACAAATCAACAAAATGACATTGGAATTGTACTATTTTTGACCGGAGTAAACATAGAATAGCAACGAATAGCCCTTCTATAAACTAGGTAGATCAACCCGCCGGGATCGGATACACCTGGGATACCTTTGTCAGTTAGGATCGGATGGAAAGACTCAAATTTTTGATCAGACAAAATTGCATTTATGGACTTTTGGACGGATCAGATATTTATATAGATGCCTCCGGATTGGTTTTTCGCTGTTATCCAGCTATTTAGCCAATCATTTTTAATTACGAATCGATCAATCATCCACGGATCAAAACCACTTAATTGGCGGATTTGGGATCTATGAACCTTGATAAATGAGATGGATTGATAACAACCTGACCATCTTCTTGAAAGCTCCGAATTTGATTATACCTAGTCTTCTACCTTCGATATGCCAAAAAACCGATTTATATGCTTAGGCTGATCAAAATTCGATTTTCGATACATTTTCGTCGTTAATAAATGTATATAAAAAATTAATTTAAACTTCAATTCCAGCGGTGCTAAAAGTTGAATTTCGACCTCAGAAATTTTGAAAATTTGGTTTTCCAACTTTTCTATAGCGAAAATCTGACCCATCGCCTTAAAATACACATTGATCAAGGCTATAACAACATTTATTTATGCCAAAAATAAGGGGAGACAAATGCAAAGAGGGAGAGAAGAGGGGGAGGGGAGGATGATGGACTTCCGAGTACTTCGGGAGCACGGCGGACTAATAATGAGAAAAAGAATCACAATGCACACAACACACAATCGGTCCAAGAAGGTGGAGGAGGAAGAGGTGTTAAAGATGATGATGGCGAGGGCATCCTCGATGATTGTGGCAGCTCGATGATGGCAGTGGTGGTGGTGGTGAACATGAACAGGAACAACAACAACATGGCCGGACCCGGACCCTTCCGCCGGGCACTCTGCTGGTTGCCGTCGTCGTCTGCGTCTAACGCCGTCTGCGGGTGCCGTCCTCGAAGAACACGCCGCCGTCGATGGCACAGTACTTGGGGCAGATGCCCTTCTCGCCAGCGCCTCCGGGCTGCCCAGGCTGTCCGGGCTGTCCTGGTTGTCCGTCGTTTCCGGGCTGTCCGGGGCCTCCGGGCGGTCCCTTGGGTCCGGGCTGTCCGGGGCGTCCGGGCTGGCCAGGCGGTCCGGGGTTTCCGGGCTGTCCGGGCGATCCAGCCTCTCCGGGCGGGCCTGGCGGTGCCGGCTGGGCCTCCTGGTTCGGTGCGGGTGCTCCGGGCTGTCCGGGGCTTCCGGGTTGTCCGGGCTGGCCAGGCTGTCCGGGTGCTCCAGGCGGTCCGGGCTCTCCGGGCTGTGCTTGGCCTCCAGCTTGTCCGGGCATTCCAGGGCCACCAGGCGGTCCAGGCGGTCCGGGAGGTCCGGGCATACCGGGTTGGCCACCAGGGCACGGCTTGCAGGGAGGCTGAGAGAGCAAAAATGATTAGAAATGGCCAAAATTGTCCAATAATACCCAATAAAGCACATAGGATCCAAGAGGGCTCAAATGGTTATGGGGCCCAACTTGTCCCCAAAGATGGCCAAGAGGCCCAAATGGTCTTTTTGATGGTTTAAAATTGTCCTAGAACACCTCCAAAAGGCTATCAGATGCCCAAAAATTAGTCTACTCAAAAGATTCCCAAAAATGTCCTAATATGGTCAAATTCCCAAAACTGAATTAATAGTGATCAAATTGGGATAGAATTGCTCGATTTGGTTCTAATTTTCCCAAGATGGCCCATCGCAGAAACATACCTGAGTTGCCTGCTCGCAGGGTGCGGACACGGACTTGCCGGGCTGTCCTGGCATGCCAGGAGTTCCGGGGTTTCCGGGGCGTCCAGGGGGTCCGGGCGGTCCGGACGGGCCGGGGCCACCACCGGAGCAACACTCTTGGCAAGATCCGCCACCGCCGCCGGACACTGCTGCCTCACCGCCGTAGCCGGCTTGACGCGCCGTGCGGTTGCCGCCGCTAGAGCCCATCGGCAGGTGCTTCAGCTGCACAACCTCGTTCCAGATGTCCTTGGCGTTGCCCTGCAAAACCAATATTTGGGTTATCTTGTCAAGATCTTACAGAGACTGATCTTGATATCAATTTGTACTCCTTTTGCCGGTGCCATGATATACTGTATTCTCTCTTATAGAAGGGGCCCCTTTTATTGTTTCAACCTCCTTCCAGGGGCCCTTTCTATTAGAGAGGCCTCTTCTATTAGAGAGAATACGGTATCTATCATGGTAGTCCAGGTTACAATTATACTACAGTACATACTCCTCAGGTATCAACCATACTTATAGTCCTATTACTGTATTTGTCTACAAAATATTAGATACCGTACCCTACAGATACCGTACCTGGCACTGGCTGAGCTCCCTGTCGTACAAGTCGCGGTGCAACCGGTGCATCAAGAAGTCGTACCCGTCGCACTTCGTGTGCCTGTCGTCGCTCTACTACCTCTTCCAGTGGCACCTCATCCGGTGCTTCGCCATCCGGAACTAGGACCCCTCGTACTCCATTTTCTGGTATTGCTACAAATATATGGGATGCAAATTATTGATGTAACAAAAAGTCGCGCAGCAACCACAGAAAGCACGCGGATAACTCAAAAACCTACTTTAGGATATTATTCCGAAAGTTGCAAAATCCTCGCAAGCTTATCATGATTGTTCCATCTTAGGTGAGCTAAGGGTTGCGCGGCGACAAAAAGTTGCGCAGAAACCCCAAATAAAAAGCCCGCGGATCGGAAAAAGTCTATCACCATCCGGAGAGAGGGGCAAAAGCGTGTCCGTCCAGAAAAATATGCGCCCGCAACCCGCTGAAACTTTTCTTATGCCTCGGGGCTATAATTAGCGCGATGACAACAAAGACAACTAACTATAGGGGCAGGAGGAGGATGAAACCCGACCAGCCAGAGGACGGATGAATGGACGCTTGAGTTGGTGGAACACAACGGACAGAGGACGAAGATGTGCTGGGGAAACGAGTTGCAGCACCCTTTATATGTTGTGGAGAAACGGGGATGGGCAACGCGCAACGCAACGCGCGGACGGACGGACGACCAGTTTAACTCTTTTCAGAGGGGATTGATGATCAACAGCAGAGGGGGGAGAGGGGGCGGGATGGGTTGCGCGGAGTTGCTCCTCTATGGCCCCACTGATCGGCCCCATCTTTGGAGGAGCAAAAACCGCGGCCGCCGAACCAAAAAAGTGTTCGTCGATCAGAGATTCATTCCTGTCCTGTTCTGTCCTTCGCCGTCCCGAAACACACCCAAATTTTGTACAACAGGTCCCCCTCGGGGGATGATTTGTTGCGCTCGCCGTGCAACTTTCACTTTTCCGTTATCGCCGGCCGTAACGCTTCACCGGAGACCGGAGGAAAGGAACAATTTGGTGTTTCGGTCGCTCCGTCCGTCAAGAGTGAATGGTCATCATCATCCTCATCGCCATTGTAACCTTGAGGAATGTGGTGAGTTGCGCCGCAACTTCGCGCAACTCCGTTGTGTGTGACGCAAATAGGGTCCGGGCCCTTTTTGCGCGGAGAACCATTCATTCCGGCAACGGAGCACAACCGTTCCGGTTGCCCGCAACAAAAAAAGTTGCGAGGGAATGAAGATTAAGACAATGCGCGCGAAGGCCAAAAGTCATGCGGAACCGTCTCCGCTGAACAACAAAAGGTTGCAAGGCAACTAACTAATTGCTGTGGTTGTTGTTTGTTGCATTCATTAGTAATTTGTCCTTCGTCTGGAAGGTAATGATCATTTTTGGAAGGTGAGGATTGAAGATGAAGAAAATTGTACAAAATTGTGGGAAATATAATTAAAATAATTTTAGTTGGCCGAATTGGGTTGTCCAACTAAAATGTTATGTTTATGGGGCAGATGGCTTGCCGTTGTGGAACTAGTTTCGCAGTTTTATGACCTTCAAATTAATTTATTATCGTACAGTGGTGACTCGCGAGAAAATTGTTTGTTTTGTAAGACAATTTGGCCAGAAACAAAATTTTGGAGTATTGTAAATTATAATACCTAATCTGGCATTTTATGCAAATTTCATAGCCTTCATTTAGCCTATCAAAGTTTTTACCCAGTAAATTCAATCCAATTTCATGAAAAATATAACTCATTTGGCCCATTCTCGCGATTTTGGACCATTTTGGAATTAGGTCCAATTTCGCGATTCTGACTGAATTAGGACCTGGATCAGGCCAATTTGACAATTTTGAGATTTTGGCCAAATTAGGTCCATTCTCGCAATTTGGCGCATCTAATGGTTTTGCTCCACTTATTAGTCCCAGATAAGGCCAAATACCTTCTCGCATTTTGGCACAATTTGATCCCATTTTTACGAAGTTGGCACAATTTAGCCTAATCTTGCGGTTTTGGCCCAATTGGCCAACTCTCTCTGCCTTTTCCCAATTAATAGATCTGTCCAAATTTGCTGGTCTCAAATGTTGGGTTACCTCGTAGTTTTTGTTGGCCCATCTCACATTCGCATTTTGGGCCATCTCCGAGTTGGATCCATTTGTCCCAATTTTGGTCCAATTCATCCTTCCCAAATTTGGCCATCTCACTTCCAACCTGCTCCTCCTCCTCCTCCTCCATCGGGTTAATGCACCTATCATCACCTTCCAGCAACATCATCATCATCTCCATCCCCAATCCCCGCAACACCACAACTCGCGCAACTCGTTTTTTGGGTTATGCAAAAAGTGAATGAATGGAATAATATGAACGAGGAAGGAAGGGGAGAAGGGAAGGAAGATGTTGTGGGATCGACAGATTATAAATCCCAGGAAGTTGCGCGGGTTGCACTTCGGGGGCAAAAGATGATGGAATGGGGCGATTTGAGGTGTGATGAAAGATTATATTCATTCAAGGATTGGATCGGATCATAAATAATGCAAAATAATTTGGAGGTGTTAAGATATAAACCAACACTACCCTAGGCGAAGTAGCTAGGAAGTTCTCGCCATATTACTGAAAATTGGCCAAAAAATGCTTAACTTGGCCATAACTTTCCAGCCACTTGGCCAATTTGAAGGAACTGGAGTTTAAACCATATAAAAATGATAGAGTTATCAAATGGCTATGGATTAAGCTCGAGTTTGTTCAAATTGGCTAAGTGCCTAAAAAGTTATGGCCATATTAGTGAAAATTGGCCATTTTCACTGATTGAACCGGTATTGAAAGGTCGGTGAACCGGTTAGACTTTTTAACTTCGAATTCCCATACAAAAACGATGGTTCAGTCTGGCATTGACACATTTTGTCTTATTCGTTAGATTGCGAGAGACCCGCATAACGCCACAGCTAAAATGCAACTCGATGTGATACAACCGCAGTGTGTTGGTTGTGGCCCGTCTTGATGCAGTTTATTCTTGGTAAAAGTGTGACATCATAGACAAAAATTATTGCGGTAATCACAACTGCTTCCAGAGGTGCAACTAGTCGTGGTATGACCGCAACAATGAAGTGCAAAGTTGGTACTTTTCTAGTTTAGGTCCCCAGTTTTTGAAAATTGTTTCTACGATTTGAAATCCATTGAAAAATCTCATAATTTTTATTTAAAAAAACATTTCTTTAAAGTTTTAAAAACCATTCGCGATTGTTACACTGGGCTAGCATTTTGAACTCCTTTTCCCCCTCTCTGCTTCCTTAACCCCTTCCTTTCTCCTCTCCCTTATTTTCTTTCTTACCCTTCTTACCATTCCTTCCTTTCTCTTCCTCTCCTCTTCTGTTCTGCTCCTTTTTTTCTCGTCCTCTACTCTTTTTCTCGCACTTCCTTTCTTTCTTCTCCTCTTTCCTTATCCTTTCTATTCCTCCTTTCCCTATCGTTTTTATCCCATTTCCTTATATTCTGTTTCTTTTTCTCTTCTCCTCTTCGTTTCTTCTCCCTTATCTTTTTCTGTTTTTTTTTCTTCCCCTCTTCCCTTTCTTCTCCACCCCCCTACTCTCTCTTCCCCTAGTCTACACTTTTTATCTCTCCCTTCCCTCGCATCCTTCACTCTCCTGCTTTTCCTTATAGTTTCTTTCCTTTCTTTTCTCCTTTTCCATTCCTTCATTTGGGATAATTTCTTTTTTCTTTTCCATTATTTTCTCATTATTCCTCATCATCCTTCCTTTTTACTCTTCTTCACCATCCCTTCTTTGTTATTTATCTCTTTCATTACCTATCTCTCTCACTCTCTCTTGCTCTCCTCTCTATCTTTCTCCCTTCTCCTTTCACTCCCTCTACTGTATACTCTCTCATCTTTCTCTCCCTACTATCTCACCTTCTCTCATCCTTAATTATCTCTGTTCTCTCACCTTTCTCGCCCTCTCTCTCTCTCACTACTCTCTCACGTTTGCTCTCCCCTAGTTTCTTTCGTTCTTCACTGATTATTCACTCCCTCCCCCTACTCTCCCATCCTTCACTCTGCCTACTTTCTCTCTTCCCTCTTTCCTTTCACATCCTTCACTCTCTATATACTCTCATCCTTCTCTCCATACTCTCTCAACTCTTTCATCATTATTCCAACTCTTTCTCTCTCCCTATTCTCTAAACTCATTCTCCCCTATTTCTCTCCTTGCTTTTCATTCTTCACTATCCAATCTCTTACCTTTCTCTCTCCTTTCTCTCTCACTTAATCTCACATCCTTCACTCTCTACATACTTTCTCATCTTTCTCTCTTCCCTCTTTCCTCTCACATCCTTCACTCTCTATATACTCTCTGTTGTGTCTTCGGTTGAAGAATTTATTGAAGACAACAGAATAGAATGGAATATGGGAAATGGAATGAGAATGGGAAAGGAAGGCAAGCAGAAGAGTGACAAATGCTGGAAAATGGATCACTTATATAGGTGGAGATGTGAAGGAAATACAAAGAATAATTACATGAACTGGGATACAAGCGAGAAAGAATACCACTAAGAAATATTATCACACGTGACAAGAATCTTATGTCGATCATGCTCATATCCACAACATCTCCCTCTTTAATCCTGAAGTCCCGCCAGCACATCAGAACGTCCCGTAGATCACGTCTGTCCATGTGTGGGGCCTGTTTGATCGAGCTGTAGTCGAGCGAGTAGTCGGGCTGGGCCCATCTGTAGTCGAGCAGGTAGACGAGCGGGGCCCATCTGAATGGTCCGTAGTCGCACTGGTCGTCGCACGCCCTGTAGTCGAGCACGTTGTCGCACTGACAGTCGTCGAACCATGCTTCTGAACGTCGGTGGACTTCTGTTGCTTCTTCGTCGGATGACTTCGGAGCTGGTTTGCGTAGCGGTGAACCCTCGTGTCAAGTCTTGGTACTTCTACACGGTAGCGCTGCGAACCATCCACACGTTCAATGATTGTGCCTGGAATCCAAGTTGCTTTGCCATTGCTGAAGTTGAGCACAAGAACTGGATCTCCGGCTTTGAACAGCGAATTGGAGTTGCGAAGAATCTTCCTTGGGACTGCCTTCTTTTGAACGTTGTGTTCGGAATGACGCATTGAAGAAGCATCCGCTGAAGAATTCTGCATCGAAGTAGCTTGCACATTGACCTCTTGGATGTTGACTGCTGAATATGGAACTGGAGTCACATCATCCGTCGTATATTTGTGCATGGCGTCGAACCATCTTTGAAGATTGAGATGAAGTGCACGGATCCATGGTACTCCCAGTAAGTCCTGAGTGACTGTGCTGCAGACGTAGGCGTCGAGCTTCTGTACTGGTTGATCCTCGTGCTGTACTTCACATTTGATCCTGCCTTCAAGTGGAAATTCTTGTCCTGTGCAGTCCTTGACTTTGATTTCCGCAGGCATCAATTTCGGTGAACCGAGCTTCCTCCAAGTACTTGTGCGAAGTAGCGTGATTCCGGCTCCGGTGTCGACCTTCATTTGACATCCGATTTTGTTGATCTTCACTTGTTCCTTCCACACGTAGCGGTCGTCCTTGAACTGTACGTTGGTTGAACTGACGATCACAGTTTGAACTTCAGCAGCGGGCTTCTTGCTTGCCTCTTGAACTGCTTTGCCTTGACAGACGGCCTTGATGTGTCCCTTCTTCTGGCATTGATGACACGTGGCGTCTCTGAACTTGCAATCTTCACGTCGATGACCCGTTTGTCCGCATGACAGACACGGCTTGAATGTAGAAGCTGAGCCTCCGGCATCATGACGATTGAAGTTCTTCTTCTTCTTCTGTTGCTTCCATTGCTCTGGATACGAAGAAATCGCGTCGATGTCGATTGACTTCGTCTTGGACTGCGACAGCAACGTAGCATTCGTCCGAACCGACAAGAACGTCCGGCATGCTTCACGAAGCTTCTTCAGAGTGATGTCTTCCTTCTTCCGTCGAGCATCTTCGAGAATTTGTAGACACTTCTGTCTTAGCTCGTGAAGATCATCACGTAGTGCAGTGACGAGAATCAGGCACTTCTGTTCTTCTTTACAGCAAGGCGAGAAGTCGGCGTTCTCACATGCAGCGTTGACTTGATTGAACAGCGCCATGACATCCTGATTAGCCCGTTGTTTCAGCTTGAAGCACTCGTAGCGGCGAACGAACACTGAGCGCGTGTCGTCGAACAATTCCTTGAGCTGCTTCACTGCTTCTTCGAATGATAGATCATCTGGTTGCTGGGGCTGGATGCTGTCAGCGAAATTGGAGTAGTCGTCGTCGCTGAGCTTGCTGACCAGAAGTCGAACCTTCGTGGCTGCATCCAAGTCCTTGCCATCTTCCTCGAAGAATTTGCCATAGCGCTGGAACCAGGCATTGAATGTACATCCGCCCTCGGGATCATAGTTGAATCTGCCGATGCGGTTGTCGAGCGAAGATGCGATGGTAGCTTGATGAGCACTCTGGTTGACGATCTGCTGCACTTGCGGTTGAGCACACTGCTGATTGGCCAGGAGCTGCGCCATCATTGCCTGTTGCTCACGCATAGCCTGTGCTTGTTGTTCCAATATTTGCTTCAGGCATTCGATTGTTTCGCGATCCTTGTTTGGTGCCATTTGTCCTTGCGTTGTAGGTTGAATTGCTGACTGCGCCAATTGTTGTGTCCTCGGTTGGAGAATTTATTGAAGACAACAGAATAGAATATAGGACAATGGAATAGAATGGAATATAGGAATGGAAGCTGGAATGGGAAAGGAAGGCAAGCAGAAGAGTGACAAATGCTGGAAAATGGATCACTTATATAGGTGGAGATGTGAAGGAAATACAAAGAATAATTACATGAACTGGGATACAAGCGAGAAAGAATACCACTAAGAAATATTATCACACGTGACAAGAATCTTATGTCGATCATGCTCATATCCACAACACTCTCATTCTTCTCTCCATACTCTCTCAACTCTTTCATCATTATTCCAACTCTCTCTCTCCCTATTCTCTAAACTCATTCTCCCCTAGTTTCTCTCCTTGCTTTTTCATTCTTCACTATCCAATCTCTTACCTTTCTCTCTCACTTAATCTCACATCCTTCACTCTCTACATACTCTCTCATCTTTCTCTCCCTACTCTTTCATCTCCCCTCTCATCTGTCATTATCCCCTCTCCACTTCTCGCTCTCTTTCCCTATTCTCTAACCTTCATTCTCCCCTAATTTCTCTCCTCTTCCATTCACTCTCCCTTCTCTCATCTGTCTCCCCTCTCCCTACTCTCCCAGCCTTCACTCTACCTGGTGCCGCTGTCATTCTTTATAATTTATAACTTATAAGTAAAATCTCTCCAAAATATTCTTCAAGAAAAAATATTCAACGGTATCGTTTGCTCGTCCTGCTAGTCGCTGCCCCACGTTTCGTCGAATCTAATTATTTAGCGGAAGCCTCTGGGACGCGTACCTTCCCAGACCCTTCCACTTACCTTCCAGAGCTCTCTTCCGCGTCATCCCCAAACCCTTCCGCTTACCTTCCAGATCCCTTCCGCGTCCTTCCAGAGCCCTTTCGGAAGATGGCTGATGTATGCGGAAGGTGACTATAAGTGATGCGGATGGATGCGGAAGGTGACTAGAAGATGGTTTCGACGAAACGTGGCTTTTTGGCTGGTTCGACGAAACGTGGTAGCTAGTGATCTTTTTGTTAAATTTTTTTGATTGTTCGTGACGAATTTTGTCGTTCTTAGCCAAATGATTTCTATAGATTCATACGATTGGATAATTTCTCTGGTTTCTTCTCATCATAAAAACCAATTTTTTAAAGGAAAGAGGACAAAATTTCAAAATTTGCTCCGACGGCCCTTACATCTCTAATCTAGTTTCCTAAAACGATCGATTTTTTTAAAAGCTTGGTTGAAAATAAATAAAAAAATTTACAATTTTTTTTTACTATTTTTATTCTTATTTATGGAGAATTCAGGGTGGCCTTTTCCAAACCAGTAAAATACGGCATTTTTCAATTTT
>LDKF01001317.1:9539-26412 GCA_001026735.1 Rotylenchulus reniformis
GAATGATGTGCACCCATTTTTTGTAGATGGGAATTTTTTCGATGAAAATTGAGTGAAAAATTATAAATAATGGCGAAATAAAAAATATTGGGGCTCTTTGAAGGGGTACGCATCTACGCATGCTTCGTAAAATGCATGTCAATTGGTGCTTAACGCGTCTCATGGGTTGCAGATGCGTTGCGCGACTTACTTCGCCCACAAATGACTCGCGCAGCATGGTCAACACGTTGCGGCACACTGTGAGCAGGATCAGTGCAAGGTCGAAGGACAGTGCTGCAGCCGCCCCACGCGTGATCGCAATGCCCACACCCATGACGCGACGCAAGTCACGATGCTCATTTTCGTATCGGTAAACTGTTAAAAAAGAAGCAACAAATATATTTTGGAAATGCAATTGTCGCGTATTTGGTTATTAAGTATTAACACTGAATTTTTATAAACCAGAACATTCCGTTTTTAGAATAGGATGTAAAGGCAAAAAATACGAGGTATGTCTACGAACTTACTACTGTATCTTTCCCGTTACAGTATCCTAGACACCATTGAAAGTACATATGACCACGTTGCGATGCTCTCTGATATGTAGTTGATTTCACCCTTTCTTTTTTCGGCCCCCCAAACAAAAAATTGGTTTTTTTATCATTATATCGAGTACATACTTAAGTATATATTATCCTCTCCTTGGTACATGTGAGTCCAGCCTATTACTTACACCAAAAGCGTTCGAAGAACACCAACGCATTGCAGGCGAAGAACAGGAACAGCACGACAATGTGTTGACGATAAGTTTCCAGGTAGGACAATAGTAGGGACACCGAATTCTTGTGGAAAGCGTCCTCCGCCTCCTCCGTGGTCACCGCGAAGCTGTTCAAACTCTGTGTTCTAAAACAAAAAATTGCCAGATAGGCGCCGATTCAATTGGAATGCACCATGATATCAAATTATACTAAAAACTTTGAAATGGATTTTCTGAACCAAAAATAATGGATTCGAATAAGTTCTACTTTCTTTTTTGTCTCCAAACAAAAAATTTGTTTTTTTTCATCACGATAAAGAGTATATATTATCCCATGGCATGGTACCAATAGCTAATAAGTGCATGGTACCAATGGTATTAATGGCTAATAAGGAATCGTGTCTTTTCCATGCCAAAATTACGAAAACTTTAATGGATTCAAAACCGTGCTTTTTCCGGGCTTGACTATTGAAAAAAATTAGTTCCAAAAAATCGAACAATTTTGCATCCCATGCAAAAATAGAATGATTAGTGGCCAAAAATTGATTTTCATCCTTTCGAAAAACCATGCATATGTCTTTTACCAAACTTTAAATATGAAAATCATACTCCTCTAGATTGACGCGCAAGTTGACACCTCGCAAGTGGACACCAACTGGACGCCGAATGTCGTCCATTTGACTGAAAATGGCCTCGAAGTCCTTGTAGCCCAGGTACTCTTGATCGGGATCCACGCCGGCACGGTGCAGCACCGATTCTACCACATGGTCTTGCACCTGACGTTAAATCAGCATCAATTTTGAACCTTGCCTCTGATAAATACATCCCCATGCATCATGCGTATGCGTTTTATTATAAGACATGCTTTTTCGATGCATGCATTACCTCCTGGCCAATTTTGACGCCGGCTGCCATGTTCAGCGATTTGACAAATTCGCAAAATTCGGCGCGCTGCACTCGTCCATCCCGGTTGCGATCGCACATGTCGAACACCAACTGCAGTTTCTCTCGCAAGGAACCTGCAGAAATGCATGCGTAAAAAACTGCATATTAAAATATGGCGCAATGACCTTGCGTAAACTTGCGCAACACATCCAAGAACTCTTGGAAGGTGACGGTGCAATCGTTGTGCGTATCCGGTGGTGACGCAGCACCGTCCTGTGCCATGCAAGCAAACATGCGTTCCACGAAAAGGTCGTTGGCGCGCATGCCAAGTGCGTCAGCGAACTCCGCGCGCGTCAGCGTCATGTTTAGCGCTTGGGCGGATGCGTAGGAATTGTAATCGGAGGAGTGATCGCTCAGTTGAGGCATGTTGAAAGCCTATAAAAACGTCAAAAGTGCATCGAAATAGCCCTACCTTGTTAATATCCAATATATCAGATTTTTACAACCCATAAGAAGCCCTAAAGTTTAATTTGTAAAGCTTTTATAATAAATAAATCTGAAAAAGTTCGCCGCAAGGGGATACGCAAATAATCATGTAAATTAAAATTATTACTATGAACTTTTGCAAAAAGCAAATAATTTTTGGATCTAACGAATTGAGTTGAATACTATATATATGCAACGCGATATCAACTTATTAGCATTAAACAGATATATAAATGAATGATTCATTAGGTTACCATGAGAGATTTGGCATGGGTGTAAAAAAGAACGAATTACATTTTCATCAGATTGTTTTAGCCACTTTCAAAAAAACGCATCCCATGTCCGTCAACTTCAAGAACCGTTGCTAAGATGTTAGATACAATTTCGCTCATCAGAGAATGTGCTATGCGCGTGCGTCAACTTACTCGCGAGTATGCCTCGCGGAAGAAGTGGTCCAGCTTGGCTTGCCGCTTGTCCTTGGTCTCTGCCGCCTCCAGCAACACGTCGTTCTCCGCCTCCACCTCCTCCATCGTCTTGCCATGGCGTCGCATGCATGCGTCAAGTGTGCAACGCATCCGAGCCCATTCTGCGTCAGACTGCAGACGCAGTACCACGTCGTAGTGCTTGGGAGTCTTGATGCACACAAATGGGCCTTTACGCGAGTTCCGCCGTGCGCTTCCTTTCGTCACCGTCACACCGATGGCGTGCACTTCCTGTAAAAAATGTGTGTTAAGAAAGATTAAGCATACGAACAAATATTTAATGGGTTGAGCTCTCGTATACCTTGAAGTCCAGTTTGCGCAATACACCTCCGCTTCGGCGCTTAAGCACTCGCAATGTGGCCCATTTGGTGTCCAGCTCCACGGTGACGGATCTGTACATTTTGAATAGATTATCCTGCAGCAAAATTCCGAACCTGCAGAAGGCCTCGTTGAGCCACTCGATGGCTAAAAATAAAGCGGTTAAAAATTGCTAAAAATAATTGATAAATATATAATGTAAATGTACCTAAAGTTTTTATCCATATATTAAAGTAGTAAATGTTATATTTGAAAAATGAATTCCTAATTTTATTTTGTCCATACGCATATTGTCGAAAAGAATTTTTGAAACCTATATAAATTTTAAATTTCAGCAAAAATAAATTTATTTAAGAATCTATAGAGATAAATTGAGTGGTAGCTTCTCGCAAAAATCAATTAAAAATAACATATTTCCGAACGGTGCACCTGGTTTCACCCACGCGCTAGAAAAATGATTATAACTTTTTTTCAGGTAAAACCTAGAGAAGTGAGTTTGGTGTCAAAAGATAGTCCTAAATGTCTGCTATAAATTTGCAGAAAGAACTATCCGATTTCGTTAAGTAGAAAAAATGTTATGGCCAAGTTAAGCCAAAAAATCGTGATTTTGGCCAAAGATCTGGCCATAACTTTTTTCTATTTGGCCAAATTAGAGATAGTTGTTCTTGTAAGTTTATGGCAGACATTTAAGACTTTCTTTTGACACCAAACTCACTTCTCTAGGTTTTACCTGAAAAAAGTTATAAGCTTTTTCTATCGCAGGGGTGAAACCAGCGGGGGTGAAACCAGCTGTTCCGATTTCCGAAACTATTATACAAAAATATCTCATAAGGAAAACTCCAAAAACACCACTAGAATTTCTTATAACAATAAATAAAATTATTTTAAATTTCCTTAAAAATACGATTCCTCACAAAACTCGAATTTTTTAAATTTTGCCATCAATGCGAAATAATCTCTCACCTGGAAAGGTGAACTTCTGCTCCATGCCGGTTATCATGCCATTCTCATTCTGCTGATGCAGGTCTGCCTTGCCCTTCTGTTGCTGTTGTTGCTGACTGCACGCGGTGCCCGGCTCGAACAACATGCCCATCTTCTTGCGCTTCTGGATCAGCATATAGCCGATACCAATGCAAACTGATCAGAAATCAGATGTAATCAAAAGACTTATTTATATATTCTTAATGATTTAGAGTACTATTTGGTGGATTTTTCATATTTTTGATTTCTTTTAGTTTGATTTCTTTTAATTTTTTTGATTTATATGTTTACATTTTTTATTTTTACTAATTAAAAATTGCATAAAATTGGATTTAAAAAGAGTAAACATATTAGTTACTATAATATATAAGCCAAAAATAAAGTCGAAAATAAAATTATAGTAAGATAATAATGAATTTAAAATAAATAATTTTAATTAAAAAGTGAATGCAAATCATAAAAATGTATTATTATTCGCAATTTTTTGAGATATTTTGATATATATACGAAATTCGACTTATTTTATAAATATCTTAAAATTTCGCCAATTTTAAGGGGTAAAAATGGTCCTTCTTTTATTTAGCTGTAATTACTTTAATTTTGGAAACTCATAAAGAAAACTTGAGAGTAATTGCTGACAATAATGATCTACAAAAGTATTTTTAAAAATGATCCAACTTCGTGACCAATTAAAAAAGAAAATTATGAAAATCTTAGCGTACAATGTGTATATTTTGGTAATATTTTATTTGGTATGTTTATTTAGTTTTTCAAAGGCATTTATGCCAAATTTTGTGCTTTTTTAAAATTTTGCTCACTGATCGGAATTGTGGCCAATGCCAAGCAAGTGAAGATGTAGGTGACTTCGTTGCCGGTGAAATGGTCAAAGCGCATGAACGGCACACACTCCTCAAGACCGGTGGCATTCACTTGGAAGGGCTGTGGACACGGGTCCCCGTCGCGCCAGAAAAACACCTGAAACCGAAAAAATAATGAAACCCCGCCGAAAGCCGTGAAAGCATGAGTTGCAAATCAATGAAAAAATCAGTAAAATATGCATCTTTTTAAATCAGTAAAAGATCGGTAATATTATTTTTTAAATCAGTCAAAATCAATATTTATTTAAAAAAAGAGACAAAAACGGGACTTTAAGGCTTGAAAGATTGGTAATTTAGTCTAAAACTAAAAAAGAAATACCAAAACCTAAAGTTTAAAATCTTTATGTAAGGGATAAGACCATCAAAAAATAAAATAAGAACTATGAGCACATAATAACCAAATATCAAAAAAAAATTTAAAAATTAAATTAAAGAATAATAAAATTTCGCTAAAACCATGAACCAAAAAGATTCTCTACTGTAATTGCTAAAATTTATTATGGATAAAACAGAAACAGACATTTTGCTGGATGTCTGCCTTCTCGATGGAAGTTGTCTGGCGAATAATGTCGCGCAGTGTGATCCGTCGGATAAAGCTGATCTCGCGATCCGTGAAGATCCTTTAAATAAATACACAAATTGAGGGACCAAAAGTTGAATAAATTTTATTGTATCATATCAACGATAAAGTTAGGGTAATCCAACCTCTTTATTATACATAATTAATGCAAAAGACACAATTTTACAAAAATTAACCTTCTTTTATATGCTCGTTTCTAAAATCCACGGGGGTATCTATTCGATCAAAGAACAGGTTATTGCAAACCCTCGAGAGTACTACACTACATTACTCGGCTCGTGATTATCGTTTTGGTTCGATTCGCTAATTATATCGTTCCTATGCACCATTTTATGGACATTGTATGGGAACCGATTATTAAACACCGCACACCCAATTACCGTACCCGTTCTGAGTGTTCTCGAACCAGAAGCGGTCCGAGTCGCGCAGGCGCACAAACTGGTCCTGGATGATGGCGCTGAACAGCTCGCCGGGGCCCTGACCGTTCGCCTCTAGCATGCCGCCCACATAGGCGTCCAGCCGGTCGATGTTATGCTCGTAGTAGCGCGCCAGTTCCAGTACCTTCTGCAAAACAACCAGAATATAATCTTAATAATAATTTTCTTAAATCACTAATTTCTTAAAAAAATATTCTATTTTTAAATTCTGATGGAATTTTCGATAAAAAAAAATATAGATTGCTGGAGGATTAATTGGCATTTTAAAAGGGACATATATATGTATTTAAAGATCACGGGAATTTTTTGGATTAAACAGAAAAATTGTATCAAAGGAATCCATTGGTTCAAATAACTTATCTTTTAGAGTAAAGTTATGACTAACTTTTTAAGGATTGGTCTATTGAATATTAAAAGATTTCATTTTATGCTATAGATAATTACCTATTAATTATGCACATTATTAAACAATTTTTACAACTAATAAAATTTTCCTAAAAGATATTCATATTTATTAATGCCAAAAATAATTCACAAATTGGAACACCTTTTGCTACAATTATATAAAATAAAATTTAAATATCGTAAAATAATCTCAAGACAACCAAAAAACACATCTATGAAAGATTCTAGTGATTTTTGGTGTTTTAAAAGATAATGATAAAAAGAAAAATTTAATTGAGAATTTTATTTTATTTTTTAAATATAAGAAATTCATATTCTTCACCGAAATTTATGAACTAAATGTTAAGCAAAAGTATCAATTTTGAATGGGATTATCATCATTTTTAGTTAATTTTTTGCTCTATTTTTGTCACCAAAAATATTTCTCTATCGTTTAAACCGAGTTATAACGTGATCTGCAAATGTCGGGTCTGCTTAAGTGGTACCATGGGTATAGAACAGGGGTGTGCACGGGCCGGCCCGGAGGCGGGCCGGGCCGGGCCTAGGTGTCTCCGGGCCCGGGCCTGATTTCGTCCGGGCCGGGCCGGCCCGGATAGGCCCGGTAGGGGAAATTTTTCTGACCACAACCCAAAAATATTGAAATTTTTAATAAAAAATGAAATGAAATTTTAAAAAATTTTTTAAATTTTTTATTATTATTTAATAAATTATTTTTAAAATTTAATCAAAAAACTTGAAAATTTTTT
The DNA here is from genome assembly GCA_001026735.1 of Rotylenchulus reniformis. Taxonomy (NCBI): domain Eukaryota; kingdom Metazoa; phylum Nematoda; class Chromadorea; order Rhabditida; family Hoplolaimidae; genus Rotylenchulus; species Rotylenchulus reniformis. Next base: position 16,474 of record LDKF01001317.1, read on the forward strand.
CAAATTGTCGGAACTTTTGGAGATGATTTTTTAAATAGAAAGTCAACGTATACCAAACATTTTAATGGGAACTTTTATTGGCAAAATTAGGGGGGAAAACATTACCTATCTATATTAGCACATGAAAATTTATAAAATTAAAATTCAGTTAAATTTTTTTGAAAAATTGTTCAGTGATTAAAATTTTTTCAATTATGTTAGAATTGACAAAATATATTATTCGAATTCGTAATGCTTGTTATTTTTATGCTTTTTTTGATAAAAATATGATTTTTTAAAATGGTAAAAAATTCTGCCAAAATTTTTTTGGAAAAATTTTAAAAATTTTTGGAAAAAATTTGGGTAAAAAATTTTTTTCCGGGCCTATCTGGGGCCGGCCCGAGCCGGGCCCGGGCCGGGCCGGGCCTGGTAGTCGACGGGCCGGGCCGGGCCGGGCTTTTTTTATTGAGGTCCGGGCCGGGCCGGGCCGGCCTGGAGCAGGCCCGTGCACAGCCCTGGTATAGAACCCATTTAAAAGTATTTAAACTAGAACCTTGGGCTCAGTCCGGTTCATGCGTGGGTTGATGGTGGCCCATGAGCGTGCCGGAAGTCCGTAGATGGCGCGCAACTGATTGTACCCGGGTAGCCCGTTGTCCCTACCGCGCATGATGGAGCTGGACACCACGTCGAGTCGAGTGAAGTGCATAGGGCCAAAGATAAAGTCTTAACAAAGAAAAAAATTTCATTATTTTTTTGTGGTATTCATGGGCATAACCTATTAATTTGGGCATCTTATACCTGGATCTTCTGAAGATATAACAAAGTAAAATTTTTTATATGTTCTTTTTTTTGAAATTTTGAGTATTTTTTATTAATTTAGGTCAGTTATTGGGTCGATCATCCTTCGATTTCCCCCATCCAAATAATATCTTTTAGTGATGGTAATTTATGTCTATTTTTTCTGATTGGCAATTTTGCTAATTAGGTAAATACAAAAATTAATTTCTATCCTTTGTATATTTTATGCATTAATTTCACTTTTTGTGTTATATTATATTAATATAAACTGTTACTTTGCATCAACAGTCTCTAAGATTACCTCTCAGGTCTTCCACCACAATGTGATCCTCGTCCTCCGCAATTTGAGATGCCATGCCAAGCACTTGGAAGGGGAATTTACATATTAGATAAAATTACCGATTTTAACTTGTAAGTTAATATAAAAGCTTTTAGTTTAAGGTGCAAAATTTTTATGTTTAATCGATTTCTAAGAATTTAAATTTAGTTTAATTTTAGTTCCGCACCGATCTCGTCCACGCTGTACTCCCGGACCAGGTCCTGCGCGTTCCACCAGTTTTGGCATAGGCGCAGTGCCGGGAAGCCACCGACTTCCTTGCGAAATTCGCACCTAAAGGAGATGTTTGGGAGAAAATTTTTGTATTTAAACGGAAATTTAATAGAAGGGAAAATAACCCGGAAACATGGAAGGTTCAGGAAAACTTTTTAAATTCATAAGAAATTTTCGAAAATTATGGCCTTACCTTCCGCTGGCCCGCTTGGTGCGCAAGAGCAACGCGGGAGGAACTAGTGTGTGGGGGAAGCGGAAGGCATTTGTGGCGAAAGAGTGGGAAATGCCGGGCGGAAGATGGGGATTGTAGCCTCGATAAGGCGGAATTTGCTCCCGACGCCGGTCCAGCAGCACTGGCAGGAACTCGTACAGAATGATGTTCTGAAAGAGTCTATCATGCCAGTTCAGATCGAATACTGAAAATCGGTATTGATCATGATTGGCCAGTTTTAGCGATCAAATTGATATTTGAATACTTCTCTGGTCATTCAAAACAACCTCGACTTTCCATAACGATGGATTATTTTAATATAGCTTGGGATTTGGATTCTGAGTGCTTCCGATAAATTAAGAGATCAAATTTTTATGATCTTCTCTATCAAATTGTTCATATGGTGTCAAATACCAAACAACTCTAAAATAGGACGCTAATTTGATGACCCAATTATCCCTGCCTAATAAGACTCAAAACTTGTTGATTATACAGTAGACCAGTCCTATCGATCCTGATCAGTCAATCGAATTATTTTCGTGATATCTAATCAACTTCCACCCGCCGATCAATCACTCTGAAAATTGACCTGCAATGTTGCGATCACCAGACGGCGTGCCCCTTGGAACAATTCCTCATCAGTCCAGCTAGGAAATTCCTTCTGCAGCCGACGGGCCTGGATGTTGTGCCAGCGGAACAGGATCAGTCCAAAGCTGAGCAATCCTGGGTTCTCGTTGATCCGGGGATCGCCAAGTACTATGAATGGGATGCAAATCTGATTTGTATATTTTTTATATTCGGCTAATTCATAAGAAAGCTTAGATTAAAGACCAAAACTGAAATTTTTAGTTATTTTTAATTTTGACTTTGATACATTAAATTATTTACAACCAATCTAAAAAGCAAATTTTTAAATATTAATAAATATTAATTGTTATTATTCGGATAAATTGCCTATGTTGTTATGTCAACAAAAGACACAGATTAAATTTACAAATTCTAATAAGCTATTTGATAAAGATGCGTCCATTAAATTATTTTTTCTATTTATGCTTTTTTACGAAAAAATTTATTATACTTTTAAACAAATTTTTCGAATATTCATTAGTTAGAATAAATAAATAAATAATTAAAATAAAAAATTATTTTTTGAACTTTTTCGAGCTATTTCTGTTTAATAATTAAACTTATTTTAATAACGATAACAATTTTTGTGCTCACGCCAGGAGTTGAAGAATTGATCTAACTCATATGTTCATTATTACATCAACTAGAAATTTTAGAAATTTGATGGGTTTTAATCAGCGTTTTTCTGTTCCAGGATTTTTCAATCTGTTCTGTTCCTGTTCTGTTCTTGAAATTCGGAACAGAAAATCTGTTCTGTTCCTGTTCCAAAATTTTTCCGTCTGTTCTGTTCCTGTTCTGTTCTCAGAATTTGGAACAGAACAGGAACAGAACAGGAACAGATTAAGCAGGAACAGTCAAATCTGTTCCTAATCTGTTCCTATGAAATTTTTACTTCAAATTTTGCTGAAATATTTCGAAATTATCTGTCCTATGCCTAAATTATTAAGATCAATTTTAAAAACGGAAATTTTAAATTTTTATTTTTAGAAAAATTTCAATTATCAAAAATTAAAATAGAAATTTTAAAATAAAAATTTTTATTTTTAGAAAAATTTCAATTATCAAAAAAATAGAAATTTTAAATTTTTATTTTTAGAAAAATTTCAATTATCAAAAATCAAAAAAATGAAGTTTTTTTAATTGGGAAAATTTTAAAGAAATTTTTAAAAATTTAAGAAGTCGGTGAAAATTTGATTAAAGTTTTCCCAGATCCGGATTTAAGAAGCATCTCCGACAGGTACAGAAAAAATTTTGGGAATTTTTGGCCACTTTCATAAGAAAATTGACCTTTTTTGAGGATAATTTTTAGAAGGAAACTTTATATATAGGGTGAGGGTGGCGGCGGTCCCGATAGGGGCCGCCGGAGAAAATTTTGAGAATTTGGCACAGTTTGTTGAGAAAATTGGTCAATTTTTTCGATTTTCTTCCCTTTCCTCCCGATTTTCCACCCTCCCTAAGAATCACCCCCCTTTTCCGAATCCCGGAAAAGTCCGGGCCCGGATCCGGGTCCGATTTCCAACTGAGACATATATAAATGTTAAAAGTTTTTGAAAATTTAGATTTGGAAAAATTATTTAAAAATTTTCTAATTCTATGAAAAAGTTTGAAAAAATTTCCAGTCTGAAATTTTTTTTTAAATTGAGGAGTTGCGAGGAAAATTTCGAAATTTTGTCCGGTTTTCATAAGAAATTTTCAGCAAAATCGGTGGTTGGAACAGATTAGGAACAGATTTGACTGTTCCTGCTTAATCTGTTCTGTTCCTGTTCTGTTCCTGTTCCTGTTCCTGTTCCACAGATTTGCAATCTGTTCTGTTCCTGTTCTGTTCTCAGAGCGTGGAACAGAACAGAACAGGAACAGAACAGGAACAGAACAGGAACAGAACAGATTAAGCAGGAACAGAAAAACGCTGGTTTTAATCAATAAAGCAAGTCTATTGTATGTATATTTAATTAGCTCTAAAAAATAATACAAAAATAATTGACTTATTATTTCCAAATAAATTGAGGATACTAGAAATGATGTTCAATTGGTATCAGCTAATAAAGTCCCCCAAAAAAGTTAAAAATTTAAAATAGAATTAAAATTTTTCGTCCATTAAGCCAAATATTTTGTAACCCTTCTGATTTCCCATATATTCACCGAACAACCGTTCCGGGTTCATCAGTCTATGGATCTGGGGCGGGGGCGGGTTGATCAGTGGGATGTGCGGGTTGTTGAAGGGCGGGTAGCCGGGCATCGGACCCTCGAGAAGGGTGCCGTTCTCGAAGGAGCGCAACGCTGCCACCCACGGCTCCTGCGTACTGTACAGGAAAGAAGCGTCGATCCACGCGGTGCGTTCATTAATCTGGCAAATTGAGATCAGATGGATTAATGAATTTTTGAGCCAGGCAATTGGTCCCAGAATTGTTGGTTTTTATGTATCTTGAAATGGATCATATAGGATGCCGGAATTGACCTATTGATCTTCTCCCTCCACTTTCTAGGGAATTTGATCCCAATAGGTCTCAATTTAACATTATACGCTTCTGGGTTTGTGAAGAAGGAATTATGTATAAATCATTTTTGTTTACATTAGTATTATTTTGCCAATGTCTAGTGTTCCTTTAACAGTCTTTATTTATTGGTTATTAAAAGAATTTATTGCTCAAAAATTTTATATGTTGCGATTTTCATAAGTTTTGATTTTTTTAAAGAATTCCTGCAATATTAGACTCTATTTTTATGAATTCCATAAGCTTATGTTAAGAATAATACAATTTATCGAATGGTATGAATTGAAATTTAAAAATGGAATTTCTATAACGAATTATCTCACAGTTTTTAAAGGAATTTAGTCGCATTGGTGCCGGGATTGAGAATTTATTATAAGAATTCTATTATGGTCCCTCGAATCCACTAAAGTTGAATTCTTAGTTGCCTGAATTGTTTCAAAAACCATTGGGTTATTTGGGACCTGTTCCCGTGGAGAGTTGAGCCCATGTCCGGTGGCCTTGTCGTATTTGGCACGCGTGAATGGGATCTCCGTGTTACCCTAAAAAAATTTTTTTTTTCAAATTTCAATAAAAATTTTCCAATTACCTCGCATTGCTTGTCGAACACGGGATCGCATCGTTCCACAGGGATTTTGTGCATTTCCAATGGACAACTGTTTTGCGTGGACTGCATGATCTCGTAAGCCACCACTTGGCCTGTGATTTGAAAAATTATATTTTATATTTTTTGCTGATGAGTTTTTAGGAAAAGAAAATAGGTTAAGTTCCACTATTTTGTGAAATTATTTTTAAAAATATATTTTAATTAAAAAAGTTTGGCAATTTCCTTCAATGTGGTTTTAAAGGTCTTTTCAATTTGTGATGCGTTATGAAAATTTATAGTTTGCAAAAAGTCGAAGCACAAGTCTAACGTTCGCATTAAAGGAAAAATGTTTTAAAATTTATGGAGTATTTATTTATGGATTACTGACAATGAGGGTTCTCACAAGTCTGCTGGGGACTTAAGATGTATATAAAAAATTATGTCTAATGTTTTTAAGCTGAATGATTCCAAGGTACCTATTTTAATGTCCAAAAAAATAGTACTCACAAATTAAAAAAAAAATCCGAATAAAAATAGGCAAAAATTTTATAATAAAGTTGTAGAAGATCAGATTAGAAAGTCCAAAAAAATCCGGAATAAATGAACTCACTGAAGAAAGCGAACATCGTGGTCAAATTTCGGCTGCTAGGCCTTCCGGAGGGGCCTTTGAACATCAATTCTAAAAAAGGCAACAAATTTGAAACATATAAAAAAATTTAAGATTCTACCAGAAATGGCCCTTGCGGAGGGAAGAGTGGCATCAAGGCGGTAGACGCCATCTTGGTAGTTGCTTGGGGCATCACGATGAAGCCGACTGCCCACAGAGCCCCATTGGGGGTTCGCTAGGTTCTGAGGTGAAATTAATTGGAAACATTTTAGGTTCGTTATTTCATATAAATTTCCTAAATAATCCATATGAAAAGTTTAAAAAGAATTTGCCAATAAGAAATACATAAGCATATCGAATCTAGAGACATCATGTAGAAAAGAACAGGGTAAACAATGTAACTCATAGAAATACGCAAGACTTGCCATCGGAAAGAAATTAATTCATGGGAAAAAAGTAAATGATAATTGCAGAGCGAAATCACCAAAAAAAAACTAACTGCTTACTATACAAAATAAAGATTAGGATCAATAGATTTCTGATTCTGTCAAACTTTGTAATACTTTGTCTATTACTGTAAAAATTTCAAACGACAAGAATTTTCTCAGGTAAAATTATTAAATATCATAATTTTTTGGTCTAAAGTTGATGAAAAATATTAGATTTACATACATTGAACCATCCATCATAGCGTTGATACTCTGTGATGCGTTCCAGAGCTATAAATTGTGGGGAATGAACTCTTGAAAAGTTGCTTAATTCGCAAATCGCCTAAATTTTTTAATCTCCCAAAAGTTTCCGATAGAAATTTTCTCAAAAATTCCAAAAACCATTTCCTAGTTCGTTTATTTTAACTAAACGTAAATTACAATTTTCAATGATTCACTTCCAAACTCACCCCGAATAACAGTAGAGAAGAGTAGAAGAGTAATTAAAATAGCTGGAAATTGTCTTGACCATCTCCATCGTGCATCGTTGATCATGTTTAGCTTGATAAAATGAATCATTACTTATAAGAAAAGCAAATAAAAATATTGAGCGCGGTGATACTACAAGAAACACACATAAAAGTGCAACTCATAGAAATGCTTAAGTTTATTAGCAGAAAAGTAATGGTGTAATTGTATAATTAAAAACAAGGAGGAACGAACAAAATTTAAAATAAATAAAGAAATGAAAAGGTGGAGAACGCAGCCACTACAAAATACCACAGGATTGCGGCGTTGAAAAGAAGGAAAAATGCGCAACATTCAAAAAGCATAGTGCAACTTTAAATCACTATGGCCGCTATAAAACACGATTGTAATGTCATAATGCTTTAAAATAGGTGTTAGCCTTTAAGAGAGGCAGAACTCGAAATGCACAAATCGAATATGATATACAAAAAATCAATTAGAAAAAGAAATTTATTATGGCCAAAAGACGCATAATTTGTAGCGCTAAAACTTTGATTTGACCCTGAGGGTATTTGGCGATCTTTGGAGTGCTTTTGGTGGATGGACATTGATGGAATGTGTGAATTGTGAATGGACGGCGAATCGATTCGGATGGACGGAGATGTTGGGAGACGAAAGCGGATGCTGGGCAGAGGACGAACATTCATCCTCAAGAAATTTCTACGGGGATTTCTTGGAAATTTTTTAAAATACGAAAAAAATTATCTAACCACAGCTTTCCATAATCATTAAATCTTTTATTCGTTCTCTAGCTCTAGTATTCTTTTCTAGGAATTTTATTAGCTAATAATCTATAAATTTTTAAATAAACGTCAAAATTTTTAAAAATGTAAAATTTTATGCAAAAATTCGCATTCCTTATTAAAATTCCCTAATTATGCAATTTTACATTAATGTACTCATTTTTATTCATTTATTTTTTTTATTTGTGTTTCTGAAAATTGGTATTTTAATCATCTTATTATTGTATTTTTTGCCAAAATAGATCCTTGATTTCTTTATGAGTACCAATTTTTCGGAAGAAGAGAATTCAATTCGCTGTTTTTTGAAGAATATAATTGGATCCGAATAATTTGGGTGCTTATGCCAATTTTTCAAAATGATAAATTGATAAAAATTTTGCTAATTAAATAATTTTTAATTATTAACTAGGCCAAAAAAATCCAAGCTAATTTTTGCTAACCTTTTCTACAATTTGATTTTTGACGAAATAACTAAGATTGCTTTAAAAAATATCTTAATTTTTTGGTAATAAATTTCATGCCGCACTTTTTTTAGTTCTATTCAAAAATTTTAAATTTTCTAAGATATTTTGTAAATTTTTGGTATCGTTCAAGTCTTTTTTTTTAGTAATTTTATGGGTTGAAAATTAACGCATTCCAAAATTAAGCACTAAATAATGCAAACAATAGAAATTTTTCAAAAATAAAAGAGAAACTTGATTTGCAAAAAAGATGTGATTGGCAAAATTGTTGGGTTACAAAAAAATGCATTTTCCGATAATTGGATCGTTATAATCGCGTGGATGAGTGGGATATAATGGAAAATTTCCGGAATAAATTGGATCGAGTTGCCTTGCAACTTCTCCAATAAACAATAATACATAGAGTTGTGGTTCCTCCTCCCAACTTCTGTGTCAAGTGGCCCCTGGCCCTTTTTTCTTGCAATGAAGAAGAAGAAAGGTGATTGACTATCCCCTTGAGACTGATCATGATCAGAGTGGGAGAGAGAGTGGAAAGGGTATTTGTCTTCGCAATCTGTCGCTCAGCGACGGGTTGCTCACGTAATACGCACTTGCGAGTTGTGAACTGAGAGATCATAAACAAAAATTGCACCTATCGCCTTTTATATGACTAAAGTTATTTTGAAGGAAACCACGATTTTTAAAAAATTTTGGCTTTTGATGACAAGAAATTACTTGCAATACAGTAAGAATAATTGATTTGATATGTTTTAATAATGTAGAGCATTTTCATATTTTGTACATCGTTGGATTGTGGATTTCGGGTTAATCATAAGGGAGAACTTTAGCAAACAAAAAAAGATCATTTCTTTAGTTGTTACAGAAATTTTGCAAACTTTAAAATGATGAAACCGTGCTGAGTCGTTTCAGCCAAAAGTGCCAAAATAGAAAAGTAGTCTCTAAAAACTTTTTTTGCTAGAGAAGTTAGACAAAAAGTATAAATAGCAAAGCTGTTCAGAATTTTATGCTGATTCTAATGGTATAAAAATTATTTCGAATTTTCGGTTAAAATGTCGAAATTTTTCTGTTTTATTGAAAATTAAGGTTTTACCTAAAAATTTCGACATTTTGACCGAAAATTCGAAATAATTAGAATCAGCATAAAATTCCGAACAACTTTACTATTTATACTTTTTGTCTAACTTCTCTAGCAAAAAAAGTTTTTAGGGACTACTTTTCTATTTTGGCACTTTTGGCTGAAACGCCTATTATGGCACTTTTGGCTGAAATGCATAGCACCTGATGAAACTCTGACGTAACTTATTTTCCTTTTTTACTAATGAGGCTGAGATTGTCCATTCAAATAAAAAAACCTGCTTTTTGATTTTGTTTTTAAATTTTTAAAAGGTTATATTGGTAATAAAATTAAACTCGGCGCAAAAACAAAAATTCCATAGAATTGGAAATTTATTTTTGGCCTTGGGATTTTATGAAGAGGAAATGTTCCTTTAGGTGCTATGTCGTTAGTCGAAAAGTGCAATTAAGGGCGTTAGTCGAAAAGTGCAATTAAGGGCGTTAGTCGAAAAGTGCAATTAAGGGCGTTAGTCGAAAAGTGCAATTAAAAACTAACGACACTATAAGAGGGCAGTTTGAGTGGATACTACTAAATGACTAAAGGGACGAAAGGACTAAATAGTGACAAATAACAAAAATTAATCAATAAATAAGATTTAAAATAAAAATTAATTAAAATAAATAAAATTATTAGAAAAAATATATAAAATTTTTATGGAAAATCCTATTAGAAAATTTTTCTAACCTGTGATTTCAAGTTTCCGAAGTGCGAACATCAAGAATTTTTCGAAATTAGGGACTCCTAAATTTGAACCCAAGGTACTTAATGGATTCCGAAATTTATATTTTTATGAAAATCTTCAGCAGATACAGGGAATC
>LDKF01001317.1:26497-42148 GCA_001026735.1 Rotylenchulus reniformis
TGAATTTTTCTGAAATTTTTTTTATCATATTACGAATATCTAAAATCTTATGGGTAAAATAAAATTAATTATTTATAAAAATTTAAAATTGTTAATTCTTATATATTAAAAACATAGGTTAGAAAAATTTTCTAATAGGATTTTCCATAAAATTTTTATATATTTTTTCTAATAATTTTATTTATTTTAATTAATTTTTATTTTAAACCTTATTTATTGATTAATTTTTGTTATTTGTCACTATTTAGTCCTTTCGTCCCTTTAGTCATTTAGTAGTATCCACTCAAACTGCCCTCTTATAGTGTCGTTAGTTTTTAATTGCACTTTTCGACTAACGCCCTTAATTGCACTTTTCGACTAACGGCCCAGCACGGTTCCTTTATGTACTTTTTCTCTGCATCTTCTCTCTGTTTGCTCTTTTGTTGTTATATTTCTCTCTCTCTTCAGTGAAAGATTCGTTTCTTAAAATTTTAGGTTCAAACAATTCAATCGGCGCCTAATTTTTAATTTTAATTTGATAAGCAAAATGAATTTTGCGCATAGCAATATAAGGTTTTTAAAAAATGCTCAATGATTAAGTACAATACCAGAATGGTTGTAAATTCTTCTACGCGTTCAAAATTCCAACTAAAAATATTTGTTGTCTTAAGAATTAAAACTAATTTTGAAGATTTCACGAAATCACCGTAAAAGAAGATGATTTTTTTAAATGATTATTAAGAAAGTGAAAGAAAGGTTGAGGAAAATCTTACTTAAAAAAATAAAACTCTAGCTAAGTGTTCCATTATTTAAATAGTTTGGACTTTTTTAAATTTTATTTTGAGACATGCAAATTATGGTGCGTTATTTTAAAGACAATAATAATTTTGATTTAAAATATTAGCCAAACAATCTTTTATAAGTTGCATTTTTAAAATTTTCAAAATCGGAAATATAATATAAAAAATTGATAGAATGGAAATTTTAAAGAGCGGCGGGAGGGTAAAAAATTGCATGGCATCTAATCGCGCATACATATAAGGGAGGAATGGTTTCTTGCAGCTGTTTGTTGCTCTAAGTTGCGCGCACTCAGAACAACAACATATTGTTTTTTTTGTTGAAAAACTTTGTTGTTATTGTTTTGTGTATTGATGATCTTATTACACCTTTAGACAGGAAAATTTTCTATGGGTTGGGCAATAAACCTGCGCGAATTCTCGCTATAAGTCCCTCATTCTCTCCACCTTTTCTACACTATTTCGCGCATTGATTTGCTGTCTAACTAACTGAAGAAGACACTCTCTCCCACCCCAAAATATAATGTGATCGAATGCTTTCATAGATGGGGATGGGGAGAAAGATGATCGGGGACAATGAATATGCTGATGATGATGATGGTTAGGGTCGCGCAAGCTCGGTGGAACGATGAAGAACCACAACAATCGTCACAACCACAGCGGTTGGAGGAGGGGGAGAGGAAGAGAGGTTGATTTTGGGAAATTTTCCAAGAAAAGAGGTGGGTTGCTTTTTTCAAAAAAAAATACATCCATTGGAGAGCAATGGCGGATTTCTCATTTTTTAAATTAAATTTTGCATAAAATACTTACAACAATAAAAATACGGAAAGAGAATTAAAAAATTCGTTAAAGAATTTCTCGAATTCCTAAAGATAAAAATAAGGAATGTGAAGTTAAGGCAAATTTCATTTAAAAAAATTTAAAAAAATGATTGAAAAAGATGGATTTTAAGAAATTAGCAAGAATAAAAGATAGTGAATTCCCAACGAGGTCTGACGGGTTTTTTATGGTTTGAGAAAATTTGAAAGGGATAAAAATATATTTATTTGTAAAAAAAAAATTTGGTTTTTTTTAAATGATGTACTTGCTTTTAGATGAGGGGAAAAGAATCGGGTTTATCAAAAAAAAATTAAATTAAGCCAAGAGGGTGAGGTGAAACTAATCGCTTTACTAATTGCATTTAAAAATTTTGATTTTTGATATCCCAATGATGAAGGTGAAGGAATTTGAAGGTCGAAGAACAATGGCTGAATTGGGCGAACTTCGTGGGCGTAATAGAGGACTTGAGGACCATTTGTGAATCAGGCCAAAGTGGTGGGGATGACTGTTCCAATTCCTGCCGGCGGAATAGTTGGAGGACATTTTATGTGTTGCAAAAAGGGCGTAATATAAATTTTATTTTAAAAATGTCTATGTTTTTTATTAAATAAAATACTTATTATTATAGTAATGTGACAAAAAATTAAAAGTGAGAAGAATATCATTCCAGGATTTAAAAAACCACGAAAAGATTGTATCAAAGATGACCGATTTTATGTAACCAAATTTCTCACATGTCAGTGATGATGCATATTATGAATTCATATAGCAAAGTTCAAAATTTTTTTAAAACATTCATTTTAAAATTCTTGTACACCATATACTCGATGATTTTAATATTACCTCTTTTATGTTTTTTTCCAATGTTGTTTCTTTGGATTTCATATGAGTTATAAAAAAATGCCAATCGATGAAAGTCCATTCTAAAAAAACTATGGCCAAATAATCATCAGTATTCTAATTAAAAGAATTATAAAAATACTAAATCATTTTTTCTCCATGGACCAATTCCCATGGGTTTTCCACCATTCTTACTTGAATCCAAAAAACTTTTTTGTGGAATGACCTGACATACGAATAGAAAATATACTATTCTTCAACTTTTAACAACCCATTAGGGAACCGAAAAGTATTATTGGTATTTAGTTTACTAAAAAATAGCAAATAATAATTTCTACGGTAAAAAGGCCAAAAATATATTTAATAAATGTGATTTATTAGTATACGCTCCTGCCGCTGGAAGCGTCGACGGCACCAGTCGAAAAAATTTATTTTGAAAAAAAAGTCGGAAAAATCTTCATCATTTTTTCTGTGCCCAGAGATGTCCGCTTTTTAGTGGTGGCAGTTGTCCGTTTGTGCCAAAATTCCGAATTATTGATGCCTAATTGTCCGGGAACCGGGACTCACTGCCGATCGTCTTTACCTTCGCCGCCTACAGCAACACATAGGTCGTTCTTAAGCCAATATAAAACTTTTATAACATCAAAAATAGATATTAACTATTGCTGGATATCCAATAAATAAAAAGAAATTAAATTGTAAAAGGTAATATTTTTTAATTTGAAAAATAATCTGGAATATCCTTTCACATTATTTACGTGGATCCATGTTTTTGTACTCCCAAACTCATATCAGCTCAAAAAATCAATATTTATTAAAGAAATTTTTGAATTTTTTATAGTCAACAAAAATATAAATATGTAAAACTAGCTCAAAATCATTAAACCATTCCCCGTCACCGCGGGGAATTCTGAAATCCTATATAAAATAAAATTCAACTCCAAAAAGACCGGAATTCTGATTTACTATAAATGGCTTATAATTTATTCTTCGATGGCATATGGAGCCTCCGCCTTATCCTCGCCTTTAAAAAGGGATTTCCGGATTTTTTCGGTTTATTTATGAACATGATGTTCGGCGAATGTCCAAATGACCCCACGGTAAGTGCATACCGTCAATTAATTTAACAAATAAAGTAATTAATATTAGTTTTTAAACACCCGAAAATTAAACAGACCTATTTGACAAATTAAGGATTTTAAATAATATATACAAAAAAATGTTGAGGTTGTTGTCATTGTTTTATATCAGATTAATTTAATAAAATTAATCCAACTCAAAATTTAAAGAGAAAATAGCGCATCGAAAATTAATATTATTATCATTCAAATTTTTATTCATCTTTAAAGTTGTTTGTTTAAATTTTGCGTTGTGCGTTAGCCTTAGATTATTATGAAGTTAAATGCCCAAAGTGTTTTAGCGATTAGTTGAAGAATTAATCGATGGGTTATATTTGCGAATATTTTCGGCATTTGGTGCGGGACTATCCAAGGGTCATGTACGGAAGCAGCAAAGCAACTTGCAAGAGAAATACTACAACAAAAAGAACCTAAGAAGCCGAATCGGACTTGAGAAAAAAATGGACAATTGCTGTTTTTCAAATTTGGATAAGCCTTAAAACTTCAATAAAAGAATATAATGTTCACTATTCATTTAGCAGCTAGTTTTACTTTGTTGAATGAGACACCAATTTTTTTTATTTTTTTTCATTCTCCATATTCATTTTTAAACAAAACTTTGCACATCATGTGTTGTATCTAGCCTTTGTTATTCATTTTTTGACAATAATTTATCTATATATCTTTTAAGAAAAATCTATGAATCGTAAAAGAAATTTAAAAATATGAATGCGAAACTTTTTATTCATTCCTTAGGAATATAAAACCATTTTTGACTTACAAATTAGGTGTAATTTAAGTATCCCACATTTATGTGTCCAAATATAAATTTTCACGGCATCGTCCAGTCTTAAAAAAAAGAAACTTTCTCTTTACTCTTTATCCAGGATTGTAAATGTGAATGATTTTCAAAGCGTGAATTTGGAACTGAAAATCCTAAATGGTTGATCTGTGTATCGGTATCGGTAATTATTAAGCTGGCCCATCCTTTACCAATCATCATTTGATAAGGGAAGGGGCAAAAATTGCAAAATTAGACAAATTGACCAACTTTTAACGAAATAGATGAAATTTTTCAAAATTTCTCAAAACAAATAGGTCCCCTCCTCCCTCCGGGGTAGCCCTTGTATATCCATGTATCGATTTACCTCTAATTCTTTTCGGATTTGCGAAATTTTAAAGGCTTTTGGATTTCAAGCATTCATGATTTTCGCCAAAATTTATTAGAATTGAAATTTTTTACAGAAAACACCAAATATTAAATCCGTTCATTTTATTGAACTTTCCTTTGGAACTGTACAACCTGCAGGACCGGTTATGAGACATTTGCGACCTAAGGTTAAAAGGACATTTTTGGCTCAAGACACTTGTGGCCTAGCCAAAATTTCAGCCCAAAAATATTTAAAAATCAAAAGAAAAAAGAACTTAAATTTAAAATTAATTGCAACAATTTCCCTTGATGGCTTCAACGTAAGCTTGTTAACCACTGTGTCGAAAACAATGAATTCAATAAAGAAATATTTTAGAATTCACTTTTTTATTTCCGTTTAAAATGTTTTGTTTGGAACTAAAGGTTCAAAATGGTTTAAGCAATATTTAATTAATTTTTTGATGGGTTATTATTACAGTATATTCAGTTTAAATGAACTTGTACTTAAGAAATTGAAGAATTACTGATTTGAAAAATTATCAATTTGCCTTTTTTACTTACTTTTGGCCCAGTAAGCTTCAAAAAATGGCGAAATTAGCCACTGAGATGCCATATAAAAATTTTTAATTTTATATTTTTAATTTCTTCTTTAGATTTTGATCAAAATGAACTCATGCTTTATCTGAACGCTAAAAGTCGAGAATATTTATAGATTGCTTAATTGAATTATCTTGATAAGTTACAAATTATTAATGCTGATTTATTTGGATTCACGATTGCTTTCCTACCATCCTTTTCTCTAATTTGTGATGTTTTTGACTTTCAGAATAGAAAAACTGCTTCTGTTCTTATTTAAAAATATTTTCAGACTATTCTGTTCTAAAAACGAATAGATTAAGCAATAATTGACATTTCTGTTCCTAATTTATTTCAATAAATTTTTGTTTATTTTTTCACAATTAAATATTTCAAAATGTTGTAAATCGAATAAAAAATATGGATCCAAATTAATCAAATTTAAAAAATTTTCACAAAATCCTTGCGATTAGATAATTAATTGTGAAAAATGAATATATAACTCTTGTTTGCTATGAATATAAAGAAAATAGAAAATTAAATTCTCGGTCCATTGTGAAAAAAGTTATTTTTTTATTGCATTTAAGGGGCTTTGATGTAATCCATTAAAAAATCATTAATTAATCACTAAATGACAATTTAAAAAAAACCTCTAGACAAAAAAGAAAAAGCAATTCGACGAGCAAAATTTAAGTTTAAAAATTTAAATAACATTTTAGCTGTTTCTCATTTTTATTAAACTTGAAGACGGTCTGCTTCTTGTTTTATTTATAAATTAAAGGTCCAAACTGATAAGCGATTATTAATGCATTATTTGATGGGTTATAGCGGATTCGAAAAGTACTAAATGTTCGACTCAAAGTAAATTTTGGTAAAAATATTATAATTGAAAAAAATTAGGACGAACCATGACCAATAAATAATCCATCCCCTTTAAATTAATTATAGGATTTTTTCAAAAATATTTTATCAAATAATAACTTTTTCTAAATTTGCGCATTTTTAGAAATTTAACTCGAGCGAGCTCGAACTCAATTTTTCTATCGTTCATAACCCCAAAAATTTCTAAAAAAAATTTAATAATTATTCTTTTTTAATATAATAAAATAAATTATTTTAAATTATCTAAGGCCAAGTTCAGTATTTCGGTGCTATGGCGTTTTTAAAAAGTATCATAATGGGCGTTTTAAAAAATAGATCAAAATTCAATATGTTCTCTAAAAAACTTTTTTGTTAGACCGGTTAGACCAAATGTATAAAAGACAACGTTGTGCAGAATTTTATGCTCTATCTGTTGGTATAAATTTTTTTTCGAATTTCGAACAAAAATGTTGAAAAAATTCGAAAAGACTATATTTTTCGATATTTTCGGGTTTTTTCGATATTTTTGTTCGAAATTCGAAAAAAAAATTTATACCATCAGATAGAGCATAAAATTCTGCATAAGCTTGCCTTTTAAACATTTGGTCTAACAGGTCTAACAAAAAAGTTTTTAGAGGACATATTGAGTTTTGATTCTTTTTTTAAAACGCCCATTATGATACTTTTTTAAAACGACCCAGCACCAGTATTTCGAACTCAATATTTGATCTATTCTAGAGCGAGTTTGCATATAATAATAATTTCATATCCTTTTTCTTAAGGCATTTCTCATTTTGATATATTTGGTTAAGAAGCCCTTCTATGTCTAACGGTCTGTTATGACCTCTCCGAAGGGATCAAAAATCAAATTATTGGCGCCTTCCATATCGAGAAAACGCTAAAAAAATGGAAATTTACTTCCTTGAAAACATTCCTTTTTGGGCCATTCAGGAAGCAAAGATGGAATTACTATTACTGGTCTCATGTTCTATAAATATTCCAAAAGACAATAAAACCTATTAACAGAGGATGCCATCGGCCAGGTTTTAATTTCATTTTTCGTTGAAATTTTTTAATGAATCGATAATAAGCACAACACAATTTTTTTCTTTGGCATTCTTACATTTTGACTGCAACGCTGGTATGTTTTATATGGAAGCAAAAGCCTAGTGGATTTAGTGATTGATAAATATACTATTTGATGGGTTATTTTTATCGGATATTCGGGTCGTTCGGATGTGAGAGCATGCCATTTTCATTTATGGTATCAACTAACAAAAAAAATTTGTACACAAAAATAAACCTAAAAATTGACAATAAAATGAGGCTAATTTGATTTTATTATTTTTCTGAAATTCAAAAAAGGATGGTAATTTGGCAATAATTTCAATCAAACAATATGAGCCTAAGTTTTTTATGAATTTTCAAAATTTTCAAGAAATTTTGACTAAGGCTAAAAGATAGTAATAAAATTTTGTATTTTTTTACTCTTTTTATAGTTTTGGTCTAAAAAAGCTTCAAAAAAGTTTTTGGTTTTAATTATTTTGAACCTTTTAGAGGATTAACAGTTACGATTAAAAAAAATCTGTACTCCTCTTAGTAATGATGTCATATTCATTTCATGATTCCTTCCAATTTTATTTACTTTTTATCCTACTTTACAAATTCAATATTCCTAATTATACGTAATGACTAGCTTTTATTCCAAATTCATATAATCATGGTCGAATTATCCGTGGAAATCTCACATACCCAATCCACAAATCCTAAATTTGAAATTCTCCTCTCATTTAACTAGAAGGGGATGGAAGCTTTAAAATGCCATAATGCCACTGTATATTTGCCACTGCATTTTTTATTTCTGCATAATGCCACTGCATTTTTTATTTCTTCAGTTCTTTTCAATAGCAAAACGGGAAATCTGCCTGATAAATGGATCTTCGAACCAACCAAAATGGCACCTTTTTATGGTGTCGAAATTACTATGGAATTATGGATCCGGATCCGGCAAATCCAGCATGGCATCCCAAACTTGCAAAATCCGATATGAAATCCATGGTCCTCTTATTAGGCTCAATTTTTTAATTAACCGAATACTTTTGGCGATGATCTATAAGGTCGAAAATGCATTAAGGGATGCTTTAAAGAAGCTTTTTGTTTATATTACAGATTTGGGGCTTCAAGAGTGCTAAATTGGCCAAGCCACATAGTAAATCCTCTATTATGCTCTGAAAAATTTGGACCAGAGAACCAAAATCCATGCCAACTCCAAAAATAGAAATGCCATCCATGGTCCTAGCTGCCGATGGTATTTAGTTTAGGACGTCAACAGAAGGTGTAATGGTGTCAAATAAGTACAATTTTTTTAGAAATTGGGACCCAATGGACTCAATTATACCCTAAAACTCTAAAAAATTGGTTTGAAATTCGGGAAAAGACTATGAGCTAAATTAAGGATTCTGCGGCTCAGAACACGAAAATTCGGGGCTTAACGACCAAAAATTGGAGAATGATTGGTGGAATTCAGAACCTTAATTCAACTCAATATATGCTCTACAGGATAGGTAGGGTTAAATATGATCTGAAAATTGACAGTTCATTAAGTTCCTTGTTGAAGAAATGTTCAAATCCGAATCCACAAAAAGTGTGGAATTCGAAAAAGTACCATGCGCAATAGACCACAGATCTTTCACTTGAAAAATGCCATTCTTTCTTCAGGATCCAAAAATGAAAATGCCGTCCACAGTCCCGCGCGGCGGCGATGGAATTTCTCCAACGACGTCAACAGATGAAATAATAATGCCTTGTTTGTCGGGCAAGGGAGAATCGGATGATTATCTGTGGAATTTTTGCTCCCCATGGAAAATTGTGCCAAAATCGGATGCGGATAATCCCCCGTTTTTGGCGCCATGACGAAGGTGGCTGATGTCCGGCCTCTTAAAGGCGTCCATTAGCGGCCAATTTGGCCACCACACTTTCCCATTCTTGCTCTGGTCCAGAGGCCGCTAAAAGCATTGAACTTCCCCGTGCCAATAGTTCCTGGTCCTCGCACCGTAGTTACAATAAAAGGCACCAATTCATAACAGCATTCTTGACATAATTTTACACCATTCTTGAAATCGAATTAAGCTTTTACAACATTGTTCCCTTTTTTGAATTTATTTCTTTAGATAATTTGGTCAAAGTCACGTTGATGATTTTGCATTTCGATTGATTGTAAAAAAATATTACAAAATTTTTTGGCACTTTTACGAGTTGTACCTAACTCGCCAAAATTTTCCAAATTAAGTTATCATGCTTGTATTTTTTGTGCAATGGACTAAAATTTTCTTTAAAAATTTAATTGTAATATTTTTAAGGTTTAATTCCATACCAAATTATTTTTGGCACAATGATCATGGACTCGTCTCCGCCGTTGCGTGCCAACGCCCGACGCAGTTGGACCATCAGCAACATCAAGTGTGTGTGAATAAATAGATTTTCTAGTTTAGGTTCAATATTTGGGTCGATTTTTTAGAGAAAAACCCTCAAAGTTTCTTAATGGGTTAGAATTGAAAAATCCGGCGAGTTTTTCGCCGGAAGTGAGCCTTATAAAAATTCGAGGACGGGATGGCCTGGGTGGATAATAGTAAAGATTGATTAGGATGTAGGGTGGAGGTTCGAATCCTGTCGAATAAATTAATTTTTTATATCTTTTTAAGGCTTTTGGCAGAAATAAATGAATTGATTTCTAATAGAAGAAAAATCGAGAAATTCATAATTTTTCCTCATTGAACCCCGATTGTCTGAACCTTAAGAATTTTTTGGTGTAATTTTTTAATCGAAAATGCAAAAGCATATAAGATAAACGCCCACGCATTTTCCCCTAATTGAAAAGTCCAAAAAAAATTCACGCCTCCGCAATAGCCCTTAGTGTGTGTAGAAAATGTAAAAACTGTACAAAAATATTTTGCATATATGATGTGAGATGACATCTAAAAGTTCATGAGAACAAGCATTAATCTCATTACTTTGTCCAAAATGACAAATAAATATAGGAGAGGAAGACATTTAGCCATAATTAAGGGAATCTTTTTTGTATAACATTGAATAGGAAAAATGTTGAATAGGGCCAAATAAATGAGGGAAATATGAAGAGAATAAATGAGAAAAAATTGATGATGGTGTAGATGGTAAGAAGAATGGTTGAGAACTAGTAATAAAGAAAGGAGTAACTGTAATAATCACTATTTATTAATTTTTGGATTTACAAAAAGCAACGTTTGGCATAGGAAATGCAGATATATGTTGTACGCATAAGCGTAATGTAAAACTCGTATAAAGATGTAAGCTTCGTTATCGGAAATAAATAATGCTTAAATGCATAATAAAGTAACTTCAATAGAAATCCAAAATAAATCAAATAATTATTAAATAATCATGATAAGGTAATGCGCAAGCATTGTTAAAAATATAAACAAGGAAGAGGCAGCAATTTTCAACATTTTTTTCAATAATTTATGCCATACTTTTTAGAAAGCTAACGAGTGGAGTAAACACAACTGCTGATTTGCCCCCAACTGCAGCGACAAGTAGTAGCGGCAGACGTAGTATTTTAAAGCGAGGGTGCAGTTGTGAGGAGGTGGAAGATGTACCAAAAGTCAACACAAAGCCGCCACGAAGAAGGGTGCTGCTCAAAAAGGTGGGTTAACGTGTAAAGTAAAACTGAAAGTATTTTGCTGAAAATCTATCGGTAAAGGGTATGTACCCATATGGAACCTGCCAAAAGATTTATAAGCGAAATAGTTATTTGGTTCCAGTTTGTCGATTATGGTTTCATATATGAATATCTTTAAGGGTATGGTAATGTCTATGTATGGACTTTACAGAAAGTATCAATGGTACCATAGCTGTTAGAATAATTGAGTACTTTGAATGATACACGATACATAAACCTAATTTTCTTCTAAAAAAAGATTTTTGCAACCTTAGAATCAATCACACATTTACCAAATTTCAGTTGAGCCAAGCAGCTTTGGAAGAGATCAAGGCACGGATGATCAAGTTCAATGAATTTGTGGAGATCGGCGAAGCTGAACAATACGACCGAAGAGGCGACAAGCCATGGGCTCGGATGGTAAAATTTTTATAAAAAACCAAAAATTTTGAAAAAAAATGAAATTTTTTTGCAGACGCCCGAACAAAAGGCGCAAATCCGGAACGAACTCAACCAGTTCAAGGCGGAAATGGACGTGCATGAGGAGGCGAAGAGGATGACCCGTTTTCACAGGTCATGAAGTTGGAGCAGTGCCATTAATTTTCTTCACATTGTACGCTGTTTATGCAATACCCTATCTCAATTGAATCTCAATCACAATGTTCAATCTATATTGTTTCCTATAATTTGTGCTAGATCTATAAAGTTCGCCAAATGTATAAGACAATGGTTTCCCGACATTTGGGCCCTAACCGATGTAACTCGGTTCAAATGCAACCTAGAGAAACGAGTCTGGTGTCAAAAATAGAGCAAAAAAATAGCTATAAAATGAGCCTAAGATTATTCGACTGCGAAAAAAGTTATGGCCAAAAATACACTGAATTTGGCCAAAACTATCTATTTTGGTCATAACTGTTCCCTTAATGGACCAATTCGAAAGTGTTTGGGCTCATTTTGTAGCTAATTTTCTGCTCTATTTTTTGGCACCGAATTCATTTCTCTAGATTGGGTTTTAACTATGGTTGAGCGGGACCGGGCCGGTCTGGGATTCTCGGTCACCCTGGGACCAGAGTCCCGATCCCGGTTTTCAAAAACCGGGAAATCCCGGTCCCGGTTTTCAAAAACCGGGAAATCCCGGTCCCGGTTTTTCAGAGCCGGAACTGACTGGGACCCCTAAGAATGTCATTTTAGGTGAAATTTTGAAAAATTTTATTGAAAAATTTAAATTTTAATGATGAAATAAAATTTTTTGCCCTAAAATGACAATATCCTTTAAAAAGGCATTAATACGTAAAGCTTGAAAAAATTCCCAAAAAAATTTTTCTATCAGAAAATTTTCTCCTCTATCTTTCTATTTAAATTTGATTGAATTTGATGGTCGGATATTAATTATTATTAACTAATTAAATTTGGGCATTTATAGTCAAATAAAACCCTAAATATAAATTTTCTTCTGCAAAATTCATCAATTCATCAATCTTCTGGAAAATTCAGCACTATAATGAGCGCAAAAACGCCATTGAATTCCAAATTTTTTTGCAGCTCCTCGATTTTTTGACGCGGAAGCATGTTGTGTTAAAACATAAGAGCAATTCAATCGGCGCCCAATTTTCATTTTTCGTAAAAGCCTTTGATTGGTGTTAGAAAAATCTTTGAAACTAAAAAATTCCCCATATCTCTCACATGTTCTTTCGATTTTTTCCTCGATATAATACATCATTTGCCCTATCCCTAGTCTCTAAGTATTCGTGTCGATTAATTTTCTTTTGAAACTCACACTGGCATGGACATTTATTTCTGTTTTAGATCGTGTTCCAAAAAAGTCCAAAAATATAATTCACTTAGAATGGCTAAGAATAAAAAACAAACAAAAACAAAAATTTTAATTCATTTATTTGATTTACGTAATGAATTCACTATATTGATTCTCATCAATGTTTAAAGTGTTCATGATTAAAAACCAACCGATTTCATTAAACAATTTTTATACGCAAAATGTGTGATCTAATGCCAACGAACAAACCTAATAAGTGATGAGTTTGGTCCAAACAAAAATCATAATAAGCATAAGGGCATAACTTGCCAAATCATGGTCTTGGAGAGGAAGGGAGGAAGAAAAAAACATTTTCGGTCATTTTTGACACCGAATTTCGAATTTTTAAACCATCGAAATTAGATTTTTTCATCGACAACCTAATTCCATCCCCTGGCTTTACAAAAACGAGAAAATTGAGGAAAATGGCAGAAATTTGGGGCAAAAATCTGAATCCACAGAATGTTCAAAAAATGTCACTCCACACTTCTCAATGTTCCGAGTCTTCCGGTTGCTTGTCCCCCTGCATCACTCCATGGATGTACACCAACGTCTTGTCCTTTTGCTTCTCCTCTGTCTTTGCCTCTTTGTCGCCCTCTCCTTTGCCCATACTCTCTCGTCGGCTTCTCTTCACTAAGTAAACATGGTCACAATGCCAATGGAATTCAAGCTGTTCCCCGGTCCGTTGGTTGTTCTCATTCTCAGTAAACAATTCCAGTCTCGGAATGTGGGGTCCTCCGGACAGTCTGATCTCCACAAAGAACGGGCAGCAAGAAGTGGCATTCGAAAAGCGCTAAAATGTAAATTCAAAATTTTGATATCATTTTTTATTTTATATAATTATGGATTAGTACAGGGATTATTTGTGTTCTGATTTATCAGAAATGTTATGATTTGGAGGGTCCAAATCTGATAAAATGAAAATGTTCTGATATATCATGTTCCGATTTTCGACCTCTGTCCTTATTTCATTTTGATTTTCGAATTTTTACTTAAATTCTATTAAAAAGTGACCAATTTTTAAGAAAAAGGACCAATTTTTCAAAATTTTCTCCGGTGGTTCCTATCGGGACTGCTGACACCCTAGTGGTAAACTATTTTTTGCAAAAAATGCCTTGAAATGATCAAATTTCTTAAGAAGTGATCAAAATTTTCAAAATTTCTCGGGCGCCGACACTAACCAGTAAAATTTTACAACAAAAAATATTTTTAAAAATGACTCAATTTTTTCAGGGTTAAAACCAGCAGATGTCATTAAGAAATCCTAATGGATACCGTATCGAACAAAAATGGCAAAATGGACCATTTTAATAATATTTTTTATGAAACGACCTGGTAATAAAAAAATTTTCCTTTCACTATGGCAGAAATTGTTCACCACCCCAATAAACCGCATATGTATGCTAAAAAAGCAGCTCATTCGACCTGTCTTATCTGCTGCACCAAATGGTCTATTGAATCGACCGAGTGGTCCACGTGGACTTGGTCCCCAAAGCAGATCCCCAAATAGCGTTCCTTTTGCTGCTCCAGTGGTTGTTGCTCATCAAGGTGAAGCCAACCCTGGAAGGCGTCTGAAAAAAGATAAACGGAGAAAATATATCGTTTTTTAACTAATCACCAAAAAATCCAAAATAAATTATCATAATAATTTCTAGTGTTACAGTGTTACATATTTGTGGCCATAAAGAATGTTTTTTTCTTCAATTTTTCGATTAGCGAAAAATAGCATGCAAAAAACAGGGCTGTCGCGAAAAAAATTGTAAAACGAAGAAATCTGAAGTCAAAAAAAAATTCAAAAGTTCCGAAATCGAAAGTCGGAATTTGGAAAAACCTTGATGCAAAAAAGAGATAAAATAAATTAGTATGGGGTAGGACTTCGCTTCCAAATATATTTCCCAAAAATGCAACTCGAGAATGTGTGCTAATCCTTAAAATTAGGAATTTTCAAATGCGCACCCACCCAATGGGAATGTGTCCAAGCACTCGACGTATAAATCTGTGCAACCAAACATTGCCGGATTGTCACGGAACAGGGGAACGGCCAGGGAGGAGAGACACTTCAGTCCAACGATACGATTGGCGGAGGGGAAGAGGCCGAAGAAGCGGGAGATGAAGTCGACGGAATGGTGGCGGACAAAGCTGTCGAAATCTGGAGAAAAAACCGCATTATGAAAAATGGTGCGAATTCTTATAAATTGCAGTCCCGAAAATTAACTTTAATTTTTTTTCGTTAATATCAGGATCAGACAAAATCGATCAGTTGTTAGCAAGATTATCATCAGACATTCTTACCAAAAAAATATCAAATAGGTCAATAAATCATAAATAATTTTTTTTAGATTTTACATAAAGTTTTGACCTAGCGAGCTTTTTTTTGCTTTGTGTCCCTTGTGTTTTCAAAATTTTCGCTTTCATGGTCATCTTTTAAGCAAATACCACACCTTCTGGAGTGTCAATCGAGTATATTTTTTACAAAAACAAATTTTAAAAAGCCCACCGTTAAACATTATCCAACATTCGCCCAACAATCGGGCCGAAAGTCCCAGAAATTGGAGCAGTTCGGGGCCGATCAAGTCGTATATCTCCAACTCGGACAGGAGGACAATGTCGTCGAGTGGTTCCATCGATGGGAAGTTGGCCAAGTAGGAATCGCCGGAGACAGGATGGACGCGCATGGAATTGGCGACGATCTGTGGACCTAACGGCTCCGCCTGCGGCACACCCGTGTCTAATGGAGAGGCGTATACACCGCGCACCTGAAAGGACAATTTTCTCAGCCAAAACCAACACCGGAAGATGGGGGACTGGGAAAGGAAATCTAAAAAAATTAAAAATTTCTCATGGAATCAAGTATGAAGGGAAAAAATAGCGAAAATGTTGAAAAATGAAATTTTCTCCTTTAATACGCTGATTTTTAAAATACCTCCCCGAAAATTTCTTGTCTTGTCACCTATGAATGGTCGCACATATGGCCTTATTGTAAGAGGGCTAAAGACATTCGC